>JAUZND010067783.1:0-17391 GCA_034780555.1 Coelogynopora nodosa | reverse complement strand
TTCATAATCTATTTTTAGCCATGACTCATAAATCTATTTATAACTTCGGTCGAATCCACCCTTCCTATACTACTCGGGCATTCAGGCACAATTTTTGATTTTGGGCATTGCCCAAATTCGGGTGTCAGTAACTCTGTTATAGACGCCAGTGTAATTGCGCACCTTTTGGTTCGTCTTATCAAAACCGTTTTTGGTGGGATTGCATACTGTACGTTTAATCTCCGGTTTTCTGTGACTATTATCATTGGATACTTATTTATATATGCAATAACGTCTATTTCTAGTAAAAAACGTTATTAAAAATATACTTTGAAAAAAACATACCCTTTGAGACCTGAGAGGGGTACAGTTGAAACCGAGTTGCTGTGGCCTCAGCAACTACAAAAGTGCATATATACATTTTCAATGTTTCCATTTATAGGTTTGATATAATTTCAATAACCATGTAAAAATTCAAAGGGGATATGAAAACTGCAGGGTTCACTTGACCCCCATTAGGTCTCAGAGGGTTAATGAGTACAGTTAGTTAAAAATCAATAACAAAAAATTTGTAGACTTTTTAGGCCTAAAAGCAATTTTTTGACTAGCTAGAAGTGTATGGAGAAGTTCAAACACAACGTTCAAGGAAATTCAATTTTATTTTATCACTGCTAATGTCCAAACACATCAACTTTTGCCCAGGACGCTAGCAGAAAGGATATGAACTCAGACTGTGAATCCCAGTAGCTTTAATTAATTTTGACTGCTATCCTATAATGAGAATACATGCATACTTAAAATATAAGTAAATGTATAAGTTTTTATTTTAATTATTTAATTTTAGTGTATTTAATAATGATGTTGTGTATTTCTGTGTTTTTGGTTGCAATATCCTCCGATTTATTCATTGAAATAAATTGATACAAGATGATGGTGACTGTTATATATTATTATTATGTTAACCCATACTTTTTATTAGTATATATATATATTATTATTTATTTGTACGCATTCAGGCATAATGTGCGTATGTTATTCATCAAATCTTTCAATTTAGAAAACAATCAATTAACTACATGTACCTATGTATGTGTGAAAAACAATTAAATCCTTACCTTCCAGCCCATGAAATAACCATTCCGGCTTGTACTTTTTGTGGAGTGGATAAAGCGCGGTTACTTCGACATGCGATAGTAACCAAAGTTATGTATGTCAGTGATCCTAAATGAAGAAGCATTTCTTATTCAAAATATCTTCAAATTATGGTTTATGACAACATAAGTAGGACCCAACAAATAGGTCACAAACAATATTATCAATTACGTAAATTTATCGCAGAATTTATTCTGCCACAAAACTCAGATATGAAGGCAAAGTATACCTACTTTTAGATAATGTCATAATACATTGCATATTACAATATAATTATTATTTTATATGTTATAATATTATTATTACATTACATAAATTGTCCTAATATATTCTAGGCATTGCAGGCGCGTAACCAAACTATTTTCAAGGGGTGGTCTAAGTTTTTCTGGCAACGACAAATATATTTTTATAATCCCTATAAATAAGTATTAAATTCTAAATTAAATAATAGTGTATTTTGATATTTATTTTCAATTGTTTGGCATGGGTGGGATCTTAAGACCCTTTAGAACGCCTTTGGTTGTGACTGTTTCCTACTGTCTTCTGAAAAGAATATCTAGGACATATCCAGTATATCCATGACAAAAAAAATAATCCAGGAGATTTTTATAAAGAAAAAAGTTGTTATACACATTTAAAATATGTTATACACATTTATAAAAAACGTTGAAAGAATAATAGTATTTTAAAATGTACAATAAATGGTTAGAATAACAAGCAGAAGCAAAGAGTTTTTTAATTTTTTTAATTGATACTTTACAAAATAATATCCAGGACAAATCCTAAATTTCCAGGGTATCCAGGAGGGTACTTTCAAATTCAGGATCAGTAGGAACCCTGTGGCTGTAGTTTGTTTTGTTGTGTTCTGTAAATCTTTTATGCTAATAAAAGTATATATATTTTGATTAACCATGTTGTATTAATCATTTTTTCTAACGTTAAAATATGACATTACTATAATCATTATTGTATTAGAAATTAGTTAGTATAATCCTTTAGCAGAGAAAAATTATTATGAATAAAATTAGTAAATAAATTGCTTGTAACCGATATATGGTTATTGTTAATTATGATTATATATATATAATTAAATATAGTTAATTTTTTTGGTATACGTAGTATTTGCGGCTTTTCATTGTTCAATGTTTTATGGTGTCATTTCTTCGTCATTTATATATTGATATATTGTGTAGTTGCGATAGTATATTGTAAGGTAAAATGCTTTTTAAAGCGTTGTGCACTTCCTGTGAAAAGTTTATTTTAATTATTGAAGGTGCAGATAGAAATACTGTTGCTGTGTACTATTATTTATTTCCTTCAAGCATTTGTTTTTGGCCTTAATTTGTTCAATTTGATGTATTATATACCATTTTAATGCATACTGTGATAACTTATTTTGGTGTCGATTAAGATCAGTTTCTTCCGTTGAATGGCATTGATTCGATTGATCTCATTTTGTTCAATTTAAGCTATAAATTGTAATTTATAAATAAAATCTTTTTTGTGTTTTTTAATAAAATGTGAAAGTAGTGATTCCATCTTTGTCAAATTTTAATTGAAAGTCAAAGGGGTTTAAGTTGTTTTTTTATTTAGTATTTAATCTTAAACACAGAAACACTACATCTCACCGATACTGATAGGGATGTATATTCATGTTATACTTTCGTTTAACTGTTTATATGTTGGATGATTTTATTGCGACTTTGTTGATGAGCGGAAACTGTTGATAAAAGCGGTTTTAGGAATTTCGTTAGAAACCATGCTATTTTGGTAGTTGGCTCAATTGGTCCATTGTAATTTAATACAATAGGTAATAATTAATATGTTATTATTAAAATAATATATGTTTTAAAATAAGCTTACCGAACAGGTCATAATTTTTCTCTGTTTTCAAGAAAGCTCCCAAAGCAAATCCTGCATACTGAATGCCAAAGTCAACACATATTAATTGTGTCCATTCGTTGCCCATAGCGACTAAGGGAAATAAATCAATATAAAAATCAAAACATATCACGGCAAAACTAAATGACAATATACTTAAGTTTCGGATCGATACTTTTAATTTAACCTAGGCTGACTATACGTATCATTTCATTAGAAAAAAATACCAAAATAGACTATAAAAACAGGCATGTATATAAATATTATTTTGAAAGAAATCAAAGCATTATGAAATTTTGAGCCTCACCAAACAGTGATTCAAATATATCTAAAAGGCAATATAATCATATTAGTCCAGAGAGATCTATTTTAGGCCATGATTGATGCTTGATGCAGGTCCTTATTGAGATTGAATGTAGGTCGGCTTTAAGCTAATGTCTTTATTATATGGCGTCGAGCGTTTCCACATTTATAACATTCTGTTAGTTGGTTGTTTGAGTTCAGAATAGAAAATGGCGTTACTGGTGGTCGGTTAACCCTTCGTACGTGGAAATACTTTGTAGGGTTTGCTACGTGGAGGGGGGGGGGTGGTATTTTACCCCCCTGGAAAACCAAACTTCCTAATATCCGATTAACCTGAAATTTGGTATACAGATACCCCCGAAAGACTTGTCGAGCGATTTTTATTTTCAAAAAATGTATCCATTGGTATTATTTTTATGGCCTGCTTACGTCATAAACTCCAGTTAGGAAAACTATAGGAAAATAACCATATATATGCTATATATTCACCAATAAATGCTATAATGTTTGTTCAATGCAACCAATTGACTTGATTCTTTTTGCATCTGATTCCAGATTACAAGATCTATATTTACTTATATATTTTTAATAATTATTCTGTTTATGCAAATCAGATATACGTAGTATAAATGCTATTTGAGTTTTATTTTAAATTTCTGGTTATTTTATAATTAATTTTAATAGTTAAGTTAAATGAATATAATTTACGATAAACTTTTTTTCTATTAATGTCATCTGCAAGTATGAAAACCCAGGGGAGTGTATAAAATGGATAAACAATAACACCATTTTTTCTGGTATGTCAAAATATTCGAAATTATATTTTTTATATGTTTTAGTTAGGTAAAAGTATTTTGGCCACTGAGTACAAAAAAAAGCAGGGTCATACGTTTTATATTTCAATCAAAAACTTAATTTCTTTAAGAGAAAAAAATTGGCATCTTAAGGAATTACATTCTTTACTTGTTTTTAAAATAAAATCATTTTTAAATGTATTTAATGTGAATCTTGTTATATATTACTTTTATGTGGCTTTTATAGATATGTTCATTATTTTAATAATTATTCACTCGATCAATTGAGTCAATTATACATATTTTCAAAAGAAAACGGTTCTGTTTGATCGATAAATTATTGTAATTTATCATCTATCTGTAAATATTACCGCGATTTTATCCAGTAGTTGCAAATTGATTCAATCGTCTTCTTTCTACCGTTTGTCTCTGATTTAGTTTTTGTTTATTTTACTCGAATATATTTACTCCAACTTTTCTATGATTTAATTGTCGATGTCAAATTCTACATAAATGATCCGTCAAGCGGACAGCGGCTATAGAGGGGGAATTCTTCAAGTTGTGGTCCAGTGACTCTCTGAGTCGGAGAGGGTCGCTAGCCCTTCACCCCCTGAAGTAGGTACGACGATGTCGACGGGAAGTGGGGGGGAGGGGGGTGACCCCTCCTTGCTCCCCTCCAACCAACAGCGGTCCTCTACGCTTCAGTATCGAACAAGATGACTCGTGTGGAGGGGTTGTTGACTTTTGGTCGCTTCTTGATCCTCATTGACCATGTTATTTAATATAACTTATGATCGATCACCCTTTTTGTTTTTAATATATTTAATTTATTATTTCCACTATTGATGTGTTTTTTCCCTTTTGATGATCAACCGGACGTTTTAATGAGTTGAAAATGACAATTATAATTCATTCTATTTTTAGACATTTTTTCGGTTATTGAATTTTGTTTCTTACTTTTTTTCGAATAATTTCATCAATAATTTTCACTTGTGACATTTTATTGTAATCAAAAGTTTTATATTAAATCTTTTCTTATTTAGTTTTTAGCATATTTTTAGTATAATTTATGCAACATACAATACTAACAATAATAGTGATGCGATGAAACAATAATTTAGATCTTATTATTTTCTATTTTACAACAGAAGTTTTTAATGGTTTTTTTGGTTACCTTTTATTATTCGATATTGTTAACTACAATTTCTTATTATGAAGTTACTTGTTTAAACGTCTAAGTGTACTGTAAAAAGTGTGTATTTAAAAAAGGTTTTGTTTCTGCTGGTTATTCAGCCAATATATTCATATAAATAATTTCAATAATTAATTATGTATAAGGCGTTATACTACTTAAGTAATATAGTGTAAAGTATAAATCATTTATAGTATAATCTAAAAATTGGTTTCTGACGTTATATTTATGCTGGTTAAAAGGTTATAAGTTTATAACGAAAATCACACTTTAAAAATTAATGATGAAATAATCGACGATATTTAATTTGTCGGTCTAATTTATATTTTTACTTCACATTTTGATAAAAAAATTCTCTCGGTTTCTCTGTTTTGCAGTAACTTAGGTAATCTTTTTTTTTCAATTTTTAATTTATTCAATAGAATTTATAGTTTTATAGAATTTATTCCATTTTTATTTGATAAAGAAGTTTACCAAATTTAACGTATGAACTTATTTAGAAATAATGTCTGTTTAAAGACTTTTCTATAAACTCTTTTTATGCATCTTTTTAGGAATCGAATATACAATATATATAACGAAATCTGAACCACGTATGAATCACAGAACAACAAATTAGTTCCATTTGAAAGAGATATTAGTAAAATAAATATTTAATTCTAACTTTCTAAAATTTAACATTTGTGATTTAATATATCAATTTAAAAAATGTTTATAGCATGAGTCTTTTTTAAAAGGATGCCAATTTTTTAGTTTACTAACTCTAAAATTAAATCTAATTTTATATGTAACATCATTTATTGTTAAAATGGTCCCTTTGGTATGTTCGCCTTCATCAATGTACGAAATTCCTAGGAACCTCTGATGTTTGAGTAGAGTAGTCTAGGAAATTGAGTAATTGTATGAAATATACTAAATATTTAGGTCCAATAGCTTTGAAATGGAAGCGATGTCAAAAGGTCGTAGCGCGCCATCCAAATTATTTGAAGGTCAATATATAGGCCTTCCCGATGCCGCTCAAATATAGGGAAACAGATTAGCACCAGTTGTAACCATTTTATGTTTGCATAACATAGAAACTAAAGCTCTCAAAACATCAGACAAAATATCTATTTGTTTTAAGAGATATGTTGATGACTGTTTTGGAATCTGGACCAAAAGAAAAGAAGAACTACTAACATTTGCTACACACTTGAATTCTATTGATCCGAATACTGATTTCAGTACAGAACTACCCAAATCGGAAGGATGGCTCTCCATTTTTTGAGATACAGTCTGAGATCAGGAAATGAAGAAATAGAAAGACGATGGTACAGAAAACCAATCACAAGACCTATTTTCCTCTCCTCTATAAATCCCATCACTCACATGATATGAAGCTAAATGTTATTCTAAATGAATTTCAAAACCTGGATAAACTTACGAGCAATGAAAAATATTACCAAAAAGCTAGTAATGATTTTAAAAACATACTTTTAGAAAATGGGTATGAACTTAGTTTTTGTAATAATTTAGAACTAAAAGCTAGATCCGTACATAAGGTCATGGACCATATTTTTAAAGATAACAAAACTAGAAGAACAAGAAGAACTTGACATACACTTCAGTAAAGGAGATAGACATTGCCTCCTTAGTTCTGTAGCTCATTCCACAGAGGTCCCAATATCAGAACTGAAAAGCATTGTTAGATCTGAACTTGAACGCTCATACGACCTTTACTCGTACGCAATTGGTCAAACTACAGATTACAATAACGATTACACCCGTAAACAATTATCGGCTTATCTGGATAAAAAGATCTATAACTTACCAATAGTTGGCTGTGTACCTGAAATGTTAGCCAAAGGAATGGGTCGTGCCGTTTACATTTTTGAAGATAACCGATTTACCAAATTATCACCGGAAAATCCAACAGCCCAACTGATTCTACCAAGAAACACTTTTGATCACTATGGCGAAAATGGAGGAAAATGGAAACATCGATTTAATTTCAGTTAAATTTTAAAAATTTCATACATAAATGAAATACACTCTAAGGAAGTTAAACATATTTTTGCGCAAATCGACATTACAAATTGTACCCATTTTTCCCCACCGGTAAAACACCCTGTCACAGATAACAACATCTTCTTCCTTCTCCTAAAGACAATGTAAAAATAAGAAATGTATACATAATACTAAAAATTGCAATACCAAAGATGTCATTTATGAATTAAAATGTAAGCTATCTGAAGACCTATATGCAGGAGAAAGTCAACGTGCACTACAGACAAAACTCCAAGAACACAACCGCTCAATTCAACTTAGCGAAGGACAGTCAGCAATGAATGAACATTATATCAAAAAAACACCCTCAATTAGAATCACCAACTGTTCCATTTACTTCAAGAGTTTTGAAAAAAATCAACGGGACACATTGATAGGAAGATCAGAGAGGCAACCTGGATCCGAAAAGGCAGGCCGAAAATTAATTAATAGAGGTGTAGGATGGATGGGCCTCAAAATCCAATGTGTTTAGAAAGTTATAACATTGTTTTTGGCATAGAGTAGGAAATCACATTTTATAAATTGTTTTATATAACTTTGGCTAAATATCGTAATATATAAATATACATATGTGATACATTTAAATAACATTATAATTTGTGATATTATAATATAATGGATTGTTAAGGAATTTAAATTGCTATTTAAGTAATTTGAATTTGTTTGAACCACACTATTCTCATTAATTATTGTTTTATAATTTGAATACGATATAAATTCGAAAAATTATTATATTGAAGTTATTATCGTTATAATTCCATTAATAATACATCTGTATAGAAACAACAATAATTATATTTCAACATATATATTTCTAACATAACATAACATTTTAAGGTGAAAAAATATCTTGTTAAAACCTATTTTTAATTATATGAACAAGAAAGGGGTGAGCATGAAAACACTTTATTTGGTATTTTAAATATACGCGACACGACGTTTCCCCTTTGGGCGACTTCTATCAAGAAAAATATTCTGTGTTGCAATATATAGCATTTTGTAATTATTATATAAAAATCATAACGATATTGAATATAACGAAAACATCATATAACATTATATGTCTTTAGCATTTATTTTGCACATTTCGACTATTTTTCGTAACATGCATATATATTTTTTCAATTACGTTTGACATGAGTAATTTTCCGTGTTGTATATTTGTATATTATGGGTAGATACAGGAGTATTTTCCAAAACTTATATGTTTTTATTTAAGTGAATTTCTACTAATATTTATATAAATTACATAACAATTTATAAGAGATTTTAAAGTCTTTTTGTTCTTCATTAAACTCATATTTTATACGTAAAAGAAATATATTGTCATAAATTGCGTTCTCTTTTACTGACAAAATTCCTATGTAGCAGAACTATATAATTATAAATCAAATCATGAAAGTTTCCAAACGAAAGAACAAAATTTTCATATTCTTTCAAAATTATAAAAATATCATTAATTATTGTAATTGTTTTATAAATGTATGCTTTCGTTTTAACTACTTGAGGTTATGTTTAATTTACAATTATTACATGATATATATATATATATATATATTTGAAACTATATATATGCGCACTTACATTGATATACGCATAAACTAAGCCATTAAAAACATTCTTTCGAACTTATATTTGTAACTTTAAAAGTAAGGAAGTTTTGTGGATGAAAAACGGTTCTATATGGCCGGGCTTGTACAAAAATAACGAGTCACCAAGTGGCCACTGTGTTATTAAAAAAATATGTCTATTAATGTTTTCCAGTAGAAATGGCCTCTAGAGGTAAACACAAAATTCGGTTGTAACGAAAGCGACAATAATATATTCCAGACATAAGTCTACATTCATTTGCACATATTTCACACAATGTACACACAAAATTATTTTTTATAATATATAATAGTAAACAATAGTTTCGATAAGGATTAACAAGTGGCCGTTATCGATTATTGCTTTCTCTAAATGTGTTGGTCTATGGGACACGCCGAAAATGCACTCAACCGTGTAAGCTATCCCATTTGCTCCACTTAATGATTGCATTTCTTTGATAAACTAATATAAAATTATTTCCGAAATAATCTATTGTTGGTAGCTGAGAAAGCTTCGGCAATCCAAAGAAGAATGTGGATCCGTATAAGTTGTGTTAATGACATTAATTTTGCAAGTATTGTTGATTAGTATTTAAAAACTTACATTTACTATGTTAAAATACATGATTTCAGTATTCTGCGTCAAAATAGTTTTTTATATGGGTTGACAAACAATGTCAATTGGTAGCTTTTTATGCCTTCACCCAACTTGTCTAGTTTTCTATAATACTTGGAAGCGATAATTTGTGGTTCATCATACTTTGATGTTTTGCAGTTTTCTTCTTCGTAAATTGATGCGTATTTTGATTGTTACTAAATGTCCGACTGTACTTGAAGAAATATTTAAAAATACTTTTTGTACATCAAAATGACCGATAATATACTTTTTAGTGGTTGATTTATACATTATTTTAAATCAAGAATTGTAGCATAAGTAAAATGTATTCAAAGATTTTATATACTTCACAAAGCACATGCGTTTTGATACAGAAAATGTTTTTAAATGGTTTTGTAATTAAAGTCATATTACCCAGATGTAAAATTTGAAAAATACGATTTTTAAAACTGTGACTTTGCACGTGTTTTATTATGTATTATATGAAATGACCGGTTTTCAATATTTGTCTAAATGTATAATATTCTTTGTGTAAATATATTTAGCACATAAGCAAACAAGAAAACATAAATTTTTTCTAACAAGTTATATATACGCAATCATCATTTTAAGTCTGACAATTGAGCAACTGTCTTATCTTTGCTCATTTAACGAACTCAAATAAATATAAAGAACCCAAAAAAATTAAGGAACCGTCCAATTACAATAGGTAAACACTGTACATGGCAAAGTAATTTATTATGTATACATTTACGTTCATTCAATATTGTAAATAGTTAAACTACATGTGCAGTCAATATTTATAATTTAAGAAAAACAAAAACACATTATATAATAAATGGAGGAGGTTGAGGAAAATCGAAGTGTTTAATGACATTTCATAATTCTATAAATTATACAATTATATTTGTATTTGAAAAGATACAAATATATATAATTTAATTCAATTGCAATACACGACATTTTAATGAATCTCAATATCAATCTCAAATCAATCAATATTATTAAGTTAGTTAATAATATTGATTGAATTACATTTTTGCGTTAAATGAAAAGAATTTATGTTTCATATAATAGAAGACATAAAAAAGGCGCTACTCTTTGTTAAAATTCGCTTTTTTACTATAAAACACAGATTTGACAAAGTTTATAATATATGTAATACAGAGACCATTTCAAAGTTGGGTGGGCACATTGAAACATATACATTCGCAACAATAATTCATTAATTTCAATAAACGCAGTTACACAAATAACAAGAGTAACAATTGCAAATTACAACAACAGAAAAGATAGAATGTCGATAATTGTCTCCATATTTCTAAGTTGATTCGTTCCTAATTTTGATGATATCAGTTTGAGTAAAGCGTTTGCAACGAAAAGCTAATTTAATCGTTATGCGCATATTTTTATTCAATAAAATGTAGACAAGCGGATCCACAATAACGTTACTAAAGATTAAAAATACCGAAACCGTTTTAATAAAATGGGAACTGAGTGTATGAACAGGAACATGGCATACGGTACAAAGCAAATAATATAACCAAAAAACAAACAAAGTGTTGTTTTGACGAGTTCGAAATCAGATTTACTTAAAGAAAACGATTGATTGCGAGCATCCATACCTGCAACACGCCGCTGCTGATTCAAATAGAATTTAATTATATATATATATAAAGTCATGAGTGCAATTAACGGTGCATAAATACAGATAACAATAATTATATTAAAGTATGTGGTGTACCTTGATCCACATACTTGCAAGTCTTCGTCAAAATACATTCCATTGTTGCCGAGTTGAAATAATATTGGCAACTGAGAAAGCATCGGCAATCCAATTGACATCAATAATGTCGTCAACAATATCAAAACCTTGTATCGATTTGTCATTATGGTCCATTTGCTATTCCAAACAATCAATAAACATCGATCAATAGCTATTGCCACTAAAAGTATAATGCTCATCCCAGTAATCACATAATTGCAAACTCCGAGAAAGTAACAAATTGAAGTATTGGCAAAGTATTGCTGACCTGTGGCATAGAGAAGACAGTAACGAATGATCTTTACAAAACAGTTGACAGCAACGTTCAAAAAATCGGAAGCTGCAAGCATCATAAAAAGGTACTGGTCAAGTCGAGTCTTCTTAAGCATAGCTAACGAAAACATCGTGAGTCCATTTAGAAAGGAACCACAAGTAAACAATACAGAAAACCATATCGTGCTTATCCAATCGTAATAATGGAAAGAAGAATGTGGGTCTGTAGTTGTGTTACTGACATTCATTTTACAAATAATACTGATTTGTTTTAAAAGAAAACAAAAAATTACGATGTTCATGTTTCGCTGTATCAAAATCGTTTTTATATGGGCTGATGAAAAATGCTAATAGCTTAGTATTTTACGCTTTCCAATCAGAATCCGTCTTTATTGTTTAAAAAAGCAATTGGTTCAATTTAATTACTTTTCCTGAGACTAAAGAAAATCTAATGTGTTTAAAAATGGTCAATTTTAAAAAGTTTTGTTGCGTAAATAAATCACAAAATTTCCTTTTTGTAAAAAAATTGTACATAAAAATGTCATTTTTAACTATAGTTAGGCTTCCCTAGTGATTTTAATACTATAAATTCCAACTTGCCAAAACTTTCTGGAAAATTTAGCAACAGTCAGGTAGTCTATGCTGAACTAAATTATTTGTTAAAAAGTAACTTGAGATCATAATCGAATCTGGAATTGAATAATAGAATCAAAAAGACAATAAATACATTCCTACAAATATACAATATACGATCTACCAACAACTATACAATTGAAGTATAATTCCATTTTGAACAACATCAGTCAAAACCAAATTATATCTGATAGTTATGGTATAGAATCCTTTTAAAATTGTAAGTTTAACCCATAGCTACTATATACAAAGGTATGTCAGTTAAGGTTAAAAGGTTAAAAATACTTATATTTTAATATTAAATTTAATTAATCACATGCATAAATATATATAATATAATTACTTCTGGTTAGTTTGCTTTTCCATTTGTTCTTTGATTGCAGCATTTTTCCTTTCTTAATTGGCAATATTTGAAAGAAAGAAAAAGTACCGAAAATGCATTATTCTGCCGGTCTTTACTGTTGTATAATTTCCTAATAAAATCGGCACTATATCTATTTAACAAAAAATGTATCAAATGTAACAAAAATGAGATACGAATTCTGAACAATTATTATCTCTAGATACAAATAGTTCTTCCATGTTAGTGTTTTAAACATTTGTGATTTTTTGGTAATACGTTAAATGATCTCTGTGAGCTATCATAGGTGATAGTGTATTTAAATTCTTGTTGACACTTGTAATAGATATTCATTAATTTTTGTTTCTTCATTTTGTAATTGAGTATTTATTTCTCGTATAATATATGTAATCATCTTAATTTAATATAATTAGTAGTCCTACCTACACAAGTTTGTCAGCCATCCTTATAATTATATTTTGTTAAATTTTCATTAATTCAATTAGTGCGCTTTCTTCTGCTACAGGGTGTTCATGTGAGTTTTAAAAAAAATTACTACATTATTCGAAATTGGCTCAATTATTGGTCTGTTTTCAGCTCCAGATGACCAAGTGATATTTCTTTGGTTTTTTGATAATAGTGAAAAGTTGAGGCAAAATTGACTCCCATTCTCTTCTGTTCATTCCAGACACGTTTAGAATTTTTTGGTTGTGGCGGTATTATTTTCAATTAAAATATTATTGTTACTACAATTATTTTTGGTTAGTTTATTTGATAGGAACTTTGTGATTTTTCGTGTGGTAGAGCTATGATTATTTAAATATAAAATTTATTTGTTGTTTTTATGGTATTTTTTAGTCTAACCTTCTACCGCGCAGTGTTCCCATAAAATAAAATATTATATACTAAGTGACACTAATACTTTTGTGATTAAGTTGTAACTATACCATGTTTAGAGGACTTCAATAAATGTTTTAACACGCTATTATTTAAGCCTCAATCATTTCCAATGCGACGCGCGCGTTTTGAAAATCAGCGATTTTCCACGTTTTGTGAGTAATTTAATTTACTATTTTTGTAAAACCTGTAAATATGTATTTGTAATATATTGTTTCATTTTTTTGAAATGATGTACGTTCCTATTTATTATATCCATCACAAAAGACACAAAAATTATAATGGTAAAAATATCACATTGTTTTTTTTTTAATGAGAACACTGGACATCTAGATGAGTTATTAAATGGAATATTCTTACAGTAATTTGATATTTTGTCATTATTTTCAGATAATGGAATCAACTTTGAAGGGGGAAATGCTTAACTATAGGTAATTATTATAATGTATATTTGACTAATATTTAGTGCAATATTTAGATAATTATTCACTTTACTAAATTTTATTACTTACAGTGCTTTCGAAAATTAAATTGATTGTTTTTAGTGTAAAACAATAAAACTTCTGAATGCCAAGTCATCCGCTTCTGCTGGAAGGTACCTGGTGCACACAGTGGGGCAAACTAGTTTTTAATACATGTTCACGGTATCCAATTTTGGTTAGAGAACTATATACGCAAATACCTAAATTCAGCCTGGACAAAATTATTGGAACTACATAGTTTTAAAAAGCAAATAAACATACCTTTGGCAATTTTAATTAAATTATGTAGAAATATAAAATTTAAATATACTTGAAAAAACATGAAATGAAAGAGAAGATATAGAGTTCAAGAGTTTTTTTTTTAATTATTTTTTTTTTTTTTTAATTTCCATTATGCACTTAATAGCTTTTATTGAAGGGCTTTTAAATTACGTAAATATATTTGAATCTGTTTTTATTGTTAAAAATGAGAACATCGCTCTTAATCTTAACTGTAGTTTCTATATTAATAGTATATAGATCTTGTTACGAATAAATTAATTAATAAAATTTATTTCTCGTTAAAGTGGTTTTATTCATTATTTAAAAGTGACCAGTTATACTTTTTTGTTCCCTCATAATCTCCAATGTATAATATTCTCTGCAAATATGTTGTATTTTAATTATTGACTTCATGATTAAGATATATTGTCATACTACAAAAAATATTTTTCTTAATAAAAACTACAATTATCTCAATCATTAATAATATAATTATACATAATTACATTTATGATGCATATATTTATTATTTTCATTAATTTTGAGATGCACATAACATATAGATAATTTTTCTTATTTCATAGTTGAGTTCACGTTTTGTTCATAAGGTAAAAATTAATTAATTATCTCATTATTTATTTAGTTTTTCACGGGCTATTGAAATATGACAAACGTTAATGAAAATTATTTAGCAAAATGGCAACGTCTATAGAAACAGAAGCGAAAAACAATTTTAGTCAAAAAATAATATTTTTAATTTATTCAAGTTTTATTTTTCCTAATAAAACTACAACAATTTATATATGGAATTAAAATCAATTTTATATTTTTTGCTAATATGCCTAACATTATTCTCCCCATGTGCTATTCGAAGATTCCACATTTTAAGAACATATATATAACTTCAACTTACTAGAGAGCTGAAAGCGGTCAACAATTTTCAAATTCAATAGCTCATTTTTCATTTGTAATAAAAATTAAATCTAATAAAATTTAAACGACTTTCATTTTAGACTCTCAAGGCCAATTTCCATGCACCAACAAATGCAAAATGTTAACAAGTTCTAAAACATTGAAAAAGAAAAAAAGTCGAGTATCGACTCTACACTAGTTAAATTTAACTATTTTTGAATATTGAATCAATAATTTGAGATTTTTTCTATTTTAGCCACAACGCCTAAATTTGTCATTTATGGAGAAATAACTTGACAATATTCTCAAATATGAGAGTTTGTAGTGTGCTAACATATTTGACGGTACCGGCTGTCTAAACAAGGTGAACTATGATAATAATCAACATTTTTTAAATAAATTTTACAGATATCGCAGAGGTCTAAATTCAAAATTCAGATATAACGATGACGACAGCATAAAAATGTATGACGGCATGAACAAAAGACATATATTGCCATGAAACGCAAGAAAGAAAACTTTTCCTTTTTTTACACTAGAACCTCAAGCCTCCCAACTAAATAGCATCCGGATGAGTGCTTGGAAAAATGAGAAAATATAACAAACAGCTCAGGCGCGGATATGATCCAGGGGGGGGGGGGAGGGGTTCAACGGGTTAAAATGAACCCCCCTCTAAAGATTTGTGCTCCAAAGAAATTGGCATTTGCCTTAATTTAAGTAGAACTCTAAATTTTCGAGTATAAAACGTACCACTAACATTTCTAAAATATTGCCCTTTTGAGCTCCCCTACTGAAATCCTGGATCCGCGCTTGCAGCGGAAAATGGTTGGTCATGATAGCAGTTTCCCAAAGAGGAGATCATTACTTTCGGATAGTGGCCAATGGTCAGAGAGTGAATGCAGACAGATACTGGAACAATTTCTGCAGTTGATTCCCAATCCTATTCGACAAGAAAATATTTGTGCTTGATGTAGGACAATGCTCGACCCAAGACAGCCAAATCCACCACTGTGTTCATTTATGAAAGAAATATCCGGCTTCTGCGCCAAACCCCCTATTCTCCAGATGTAAACTTGTGTGATAATTACATATATGCAAGGCTCGAATCTCTAAGGAAAAACTTCAATTCGTTGATGAGAGGAGGGCATTTTTCGATGCCAAACTTCAAAGCATCTCAGATGGCGAAGACGCTACCCCCTGACAAAAATAATTGAAGCTGGTCTTGGCCACGTGTAATGGAGAATATGATAATACGATGGTATAACTCGGTAATACTACTAACATGAATAATATGCAATAACCGTGTTTCATTGTTAATTCAATAAATTAATTTTTGGATTGCCGCTTGTTTTTAACGGTATACCTATGGTAAGCTGCACGTTTTAAATTATTTTCTATTGGGTATCTTAATCTACCAGATTAAATTATTTGTTTCTGCCAGGCCATCCAACGACACTAATAAAATTTCACTGAACCATAAAATATTATTAGAATCATATATTTAGTCTCATTCGAAAACTAATTACATTAATTAAATAACCTACTACTTAAAAACAAGCAGTAATATAAATATTTAAATGCTCAAACATGCAAATGTCAAGCCAAACGATTTTTGTAGTACTATCTTAAAATAAAATTTGCAATAGCAAAAAATAACCACTGACATTTCCGTGCAAAGCGAAGCTGGTGACAGCTAATTTTAATGAAATAATAAATTATCAGTTAACTAAGAGAGCTACTAAATACTTGAAATGTGAAACTTAAAAAACGTGAAAATGTAAGCAAGAAAGAGCACAAAACAAAATCAACCGGTGAAAAATACTAGTATAAATAAAAGCCCCATCGGAAAGAAATACACTTTATCCCTATTCATACTTTTTAAATTTTACTTAAACGATAATTACGGCAGTATGATATCAGTTTACAATTAATTAGTGTAATAAGCTAGCGCAGCAAGTAAAGCATATGTATATAGATATAATATATACACACAAAATAAGCAACAACTATTTAAAACTCCTTTTAACCAAATAAGGCCGTGTTAAAAAACTAGGGACATAGAGTATGCATAAATATATAAAGTTACGGTATAACACAAGCATGCCATGAAGCTTTTTTATTCATCTATAGAAATAAAGATTGATAACGAATGAATACAAATAGCGGAATTATAAGTAGCAATATGGTATATATATATAGTAGTAGTAGTAATAAAGAGATTGGTCTGTATAATAGATAATATTAGCAACTGTGTAATAGCTATTATAGTCATAATA
>JAUZND010067772.1:0-17391 GCA_034780555.1 Coelogynopora nodosa | reverse complement strand
GGGCCCATCAAAATATTAATTATATTGTGGGAACCCACATGGGCTCCCATAAATGATCTTTTTCCTTTTCCACTGGGCAGCTATGCGCGAATAGTTGAACTTACTGACATCAAAGAAGTACATGCTTCATTTGGTATCTCTCAAGGCAAAGCCGTCCTAGGTCCGATTCTATTTACTGCCCATACGACACCTATTAGTCAAATAACTTCTTCTCGTGATTTAAATTACTGCTTATAAGCAGATAACAAGCAAGGTTTGGCTTGTTTTCGAATCAACTGAACCAGCCACGTCTATCCAATTTATTGAACATTAAAGCATGTATGAAAGCTTGAATGAATAGATCTTTGCGAATAAACTGCAATTCAATGCCTCAAAAACTAAAGTTATATATTGCACGTAAACCAATTTTGATCAACAACAAATATCAATGAAGTTCAATGCGATGGAACTATAGCTCCTATAAATCGAAGCCGTAAACTGAGCGTTAATATATGTATGTTCAACCAGAAAGCAGTCATTATTATAATATAATAATAATATTATATAATATAAAAAAAGTCTAATATTATTTGGATCTGTCCTGTTGAATCTAGCTGCTTCTTGTTATCTAGTAATTCATTAATGACTTAAGTTTATGTGTTTATAACATCTAAAATTGATTGCTGCAATTTTATACATATCGCAATCTCCCAAATAAAAACATTAAACGTCTACAACAAATCCAAATTAGATCTAGCTGCGCGTTTGGTTATTTCGGCTCCTTGGAAAGTACCATGAACACCTCTTTTGAACAATCTCCACTGTCTACCTGTTGAACAAAGAATTAATTTCTAAGTGCTGGTTCCTTCACACAAAATCCACTATGGTTGAGCGTGTACTTTATACTTGTAATATATTAATTTTAAGCTCCACTCATTTCTATTGCAACACTCGATCTAGTGCATGATTTCCTAAGATTTGTTCATTTAAATATCGGAATTTTGGTAATTGAGCTTTTCCTCTTGCTGCGCCAAAAATGTGGAATTCCTTGCCTTAATTCCTTTTTGTTTACGCACTATCAGTGACCTCGATATATATTGCATGTACAGTATATTTAAAACCAATCCGAAAACACACCTCTTCCTGGTACTCTTTGATCAGTGTTTTTGACACAATGTGATGATAATTGTTGGCTCTATATAAAAACATACTGTAACTATATTTATCATTTATTAGTAGTTTTGAAAATAAAAATAATTCAATTGGAAATTAAATTAATACACAATAATAAATACTACATATAGAAAGACTTCACCTCTTGAACAATTTTAAAAATGCGACAAGCACAAAATATATAATACTATATTTTACAACAATTCCAAAGTGTATTTAAGAGTAGTTTTCAAAATGGTAGAGTCAGGGTATTGGGAAAGTCGAGCGACTATAAA
The DNA here is from genome assembly GCA_034780555.1 of Coelogynopora nodosa. Classification (NCBI taxonomy): domain Eukaryota; kingdom Metazoa; phylum Platyhelminthes; order Proseriata; family Coelogynoporidae; genus Coelogynopora; species Coelogynopora nodosa. Next base: position 15,964 of record JAUZND010067772.1, on the reverse strand, counting down.
TTTGTTTAACAAAAATAATACTGTTTGACCTTGCATGCTTTATAGCTGAATAGTTAATTGAGTGAGTAGTAGGAGTTTTGTAGACTCTAGATCACTGTGTCACTGGTGTATCAGGGGCATCATCTTGGTAACAAGAAGAGATTTCGTTGTCTGATGAAGAATTGTGAACAATATTAGAATCTGAGCCTAATTCTGACTCACTAGATGACGAGGGAACAAACCGAACCCTTTTCAGACTATATTTTTTTAAATTGTTATATTGTTAAAAACATCCCATTGTAAATTTAGTTTTTAGAATAAACAACAACTTAGAACAGTATATAAATCGCCCCTTATTTTTAAATAAAAATATGTGACAATTTGCATTATTCAGAATATAAGTTAAGACCTTGTGAATGCCATAGAGTATATTATGTTGTGTTTGTATCTTATTTTCTGATGTTTGGAATAATAACCCATGTTATAGCCAGTTCAAGTTCACCTACCACCGATTGCTCGTTCGCGCAGGTGTTGTGCCTTCTGCAACAGGCAATGTAGTTCCAGTACATGGTTCCGAGATAGAGGACCCAGTTTCTACAGAGGAGGCTGCGTTTGAGCACGGCCTTGTTGACGACATCGACGACCTGATGGATGGCTGCTTGGTCAATGCATGCGCCTCAATTTCTGAATGGGTAGTTTGGAAGATGTTAAGTGGACTAGCCTGTCAGTTTTTCTTGCTTTACCTTCCACCAGGTTCTACCAATCCACCGTTTTTCTTCAAGCGAAGGAGGTTGAGATCCGAACGGAACCATGGCATTAGAGAAATAATTACCACTCTAGAGAATTCCCTAGAGTGGTAATTATTTCTCTAATGCCATGGTGTCCATCGATAATTATATTTTCTCACTGGTGAAGTTAATTATTAAACACTATTTTCACCTTCAACGGCAAAACTTTGCCATCAACAAGCAAAATCTTCTCTTGCACAAGCGTCGATTGCGTTTCAAACGGAACAAAGCGACATAGTTTTGTAATGGGTTAACCAGTTTAATGCAAAATTTTAACCTGCAGTAAACCAGCTTTACAATTTATGTTTACTTTAGTAGACTACATTTCATGATACATTTACTGTTTTTTTGTGCTGCTTGTTTATATTTTTTCTCAGCTATAAAATATTCTACTAAAAAGGAACCATTATCCTTCTTATCTTTTTTATAGTATATTTATGAAAGTTTATGTGTGTTTTACCTATATTTTATCATTACCTAGCAAAGTTTATGCTATGTGTAATTTCGGTTTTATCCAATTATTATTTTCTATTGTGTCTAATATTTTATATTTAATATTATATCAACAATTATTTCAGGTTGTGATAATTATAAAATGTTTTTTATAATGATTTTTTACATTTACATAACATGTCAAGAAATATAGGTTAATTTTTCCATAATTAAAGAGCTAAAAATGTATACTATTTTTACATTTATTTACATATTAGTAGCCTATAATAATTACATTTGTTTTCAAATGTACTGGATATATTTTGATTTATATGTTTACGTTCTTAAATCATTTTTAATATAAAAGTAAAGAATAATTTTTTGCGTTTTTACACGTTTTGTTTTAAAAACAATACTTTACAATTACATAATTAAAAAGTTACTTATTATTATCACCTATTATTATTACTCTATTATATATAAATATTTTTACTAATGTATCTTTCATTCAATCTATCAGTTATAACGGAAAGTAAACCGTGTTTTTAGTATGGTAGCCGTTTAGTTTTTAGTAGCCGTTTCTTAGTTTTAGTAAAATTGTATGTCCGGCTATTAAGTACGGTAGAAGTATTATTCTGAAGTTGCATATTAAGTCGTTTAATTATTTTATTAATTAATTGTTAGTTTATTTATTTTTAATATTCGTAATACATTTAAAAAACTATTTATTGGGCAATAGGAAGTACAATACTTAATATTTAAAACAATTTATTTAAGTCGAAATTGTAGGCTACTATTAGTACGTTGTAAGTATGCTTTCTGAACCGCAATTACGAATTGATTGGTTTGCTAGATAAAAATAATGTTTGTACCATTAAAACCGTGAAAAATTTATGTATCTGGTGGAATCATTTTTTTTCTAAAATGAAGATTCTCTAAATAGTAAATAATTATCAAAATGTGCTTGGAAAGTTGGTTAATTAGGCTGTATTAATTAACGCTTGTCTTAATTGCCTCACTCTGGTGTGGATGACTCTTCGTTAGCGCAACCACCCCATATATAACGTGATTATGTTAGAAATACATCCAGGAGAAAAAGAGAAAGGAATTATTATCTATGGTTAAAACAGTCTCTTTTAAGAAAACTTGCATACGGCCGGGGTGCTTTCTGCGCTAACGGTTTAGTTATGAGTTTATATAGCTATATAGCTATACATTGTATAACTATATACAATAGCTGATATTCCAATATATAGTTTTATTTGTGAAACATTTTATAGTTTTATTAAATTTATGAGTTTATAATCTTATTAGGTATATAATTTTATAGGTTTACTTTGTTATGAATTTTGAACCATTTTTAGAGCATCCTGGAAAATGCACCGGTATTTATCGGAGCATATATAAGCCGGCTTCTGACTAAACCTACCTTCCGTAATTTTGAGTGGAAAAAAGTTTATTTTATGACTTACACCATTTTTTCATTAATGTAATAATAATTATTTCATACCCAATATTATATATATATATATACTATATAATATATTCGTAATATGAAAATTCTCGGCGATTTACTTTTAGGATTATAATAAGCATTATTCACATTGAGTAGAACTCTATTTTTAATTTCCAAATTATGTCCATCACATTTATTTAAAAAAATCATAATCATATAACCCTTAATCGTCTATACACCTAATTTAAGCTACACTGATTTAATCATTTCCCCTGCTTCATAGTAGATTTGTTTAATTTTCAAATAAGAGTATTTTATAATTGCAGACCCTCGGATTTCCCAGGATTTCTCCTCTACATTGCATTTAATTTATTTGTAATTGTACTAACTATTTCTTACGGGGTGTCTATATATATATATATATATATATATAAAACAATCGTACTAGTATAATATATTTTATATGTTACACTTATTCAGACATGTTCTGAGTTACCCCCCCTAAATAGTGAGTGTAGGCCTACCCCCTGACTATACCACTGAGTGTACCCCCTTAAATCCCCTTATAATGGCAAATTATAGGACTACATTAGTTAATTGTAGTCCTACCGGACTACATGCCTTCATCGCCTCTTTTAAAGGCGTAGAAAATTTTGGTCTAAAGGGGAGAGTGTCTTATAGTCTGGAAAAATACGGTTGTCAACTCCTCACTCGAGGCACCTGGGAGATCATTCGATCGTATATAGATTTCAGGCGACTTAGTTACAGACAGACAAACAGACCCAGCGTACTATTAAGTTAGTATAGAAGAAGGAGGGAAGATTAATCCGATATACCATAAACTTATTATCTGTATTATTAATTATAATGCTCTGTTTTTAGTCTGCTTTAGGGTTGCTTATCACATCTGAGATACACTACACGTCTATAGCGAAACTAAGCAACGAAACTAAGCGAAATTATCCAATCAAAATTAGGCAAACATCAATTCCTGGAATTCTATTTTTGTCGCTTAGAAATTTTGTCGCAAAGAAATTCCAACCTTTTCATATAGATAATTCGGAAAATATTTTAATCAGTTGAGTTAATAATAGTGTAGGCCTATTTATTGATACAATACAAAGGATAAATTAATTGTTTAATTCGTGAAAATACTAAACGTCTGGCATATCATATTCCCTACTAATGTAAAAAACTGGACAACTTCAATGACATTCCTTGGATACAATTTTTCAATTAAATTTTACCATGTCAAACTATATATTCGATAAAAGGCCGTTTCATTCTCTGTCCAATCAGTTAACTTTGTTTTCTGAAGACTTGCCACTTTCAGAAGAGGAACGACAAATATATATTCAACACACAAAGACAATAGAAAATATTTTGAAACAAAATATTGAGTCGTTCAATGTCGCAAGGGTTGTTTGTGCTGGAAGTGTGGGAAAAAAGGTGGCTCTCAAATGCAAGCATGATATTGATATCGTGGTCTTTTTCAACGTTCCAACCACACACAATCGTAACTTCGTTGGTCTTAAACGAGTGGTAATTCCCGAGATGAAAGACGTCTTGGAAACGCACCTTTCCGTACATGTAGAAACTAGAGGCAATACTTCGTTAACGTTCAAAAAGTGGGGCAGAAAATTTGACCTTCTTCCAGCAAAAAATGCTGTTCCAAATTATACATTACAATCCAGTAATATTGCCAATGAACAATACAATGCGCTATTAAGAGAGATTAGAGGATCGCGAGATGCTTTTCTTTTTATGGTCAGTATGACCGAAATATCTGTTCACTTTGTTCTATCACAGAGTGCGTTTGTTCGTTCCTTAATTATACTTTGCAAATATTGGCTATGTCGACGCTGTGTTCGTATTCACTTCAGAGGTCGTTCTTCAATTATTGAATTAGTCGCTCTTCATGCAGGAATACAGATAGAAGAGGAGTCTAATAAAGCCACCCTCTATCATGGGTTTGCGTCATTTCTTCAATTATGGAGCAACGTGTCCTCCATGAATATTGCCTTCTATACCTATTATTCTAAAAATGATGCCCGACTTCGAACGCATTCACCACCCTGCCTCGTTGATCCCATCAATCCATACAATAATCGGCTGACAAGTCTCACACCTCAACATCACAATCAGATGGCGTCTATTGCGAGAGAGTCATATCGGGAGTTGGAAAGCCTAAAGGGTGATCCTCAGAGCAGAATGGAGGAAGCTGGTCGGTCAATGTCTTCAATTCTTTCTACGATATTTAATGATGATTCGACAACATACCAGCCGCAACTATACACCGACAAATTTAAGCGAATTAAATCGGCAATGAAACCTGTTGCGTCTAATTCAGGATTTGTTGACATAACTCCGCAATTCTCCTATGTAGGTACTCCTCGACGAACATATTCTGGATATTTTCAAGTGGATTTCAACCCAAAACCTTCACCTGTAATTGCTCCACGAACATCGTCAGCCAATTTGCATAGAGTAGATAGAATCACACCTCCCCCTGTTGTTATACCTGCTTCCCCCGCAGCTCCTAGAAGAAACTCTGGAAGTATTGCTTCCGAGCATACGACGTCACATTTTTCTGATCCGTGCCGACCGACACTATTCCCTTCTTCTATTCCTGCGCCACCGCATGTTGAAAAAATACCAAGAGAAAGGTATATCGATGTATGCTCAAATACAAGTGATGATAAGAAATGCTGCTGCATTTTGCTCTAACCGATAAACTACATAATATAACCGATCACAAAATATTTTTAAATTTCGATATTCAATATATTTAACTAACATTCTGTGTCTGTTGTGTGCTTTAGAATTTACATTTCGTTATTATGTATGGAATATATATTGCATGTCTGATATACATACTTATTGTATATATAAATATATATATATATATATATATATATATATATATTGTATATTTTGTATCTTATCAACAAATGTTATACTGAAAAAACGACAATATAATTTTTTAAACATGACATGTTGAGATATGTTATAACTAAATATTATTATTCTGTACATTTTTATACACATATCATAAATTCCACTCAGGTAACAAAATAGGGCTGCATATGGGTCCCAAATTAATGACAATTTTTCTTCTATAAGCTAATTAGGGACAAGCCAAATTCAGCCCAAAATTATACAGAACTTTAATGCTGAAATAATGCTAAGCTAGATTTGTTCCCAAATTAACCCAAAATTAGCTTGAATATTATATAATATTTTATCACATTTTATAGACCAGATATTTTTTCAATTTGGACCAGTTGAATTCAGGTAAAATTGGGAAATTATGAGGGAAATTATGTATAAATTAGTATTAATTTATAATAATCAATTTTCAATAAATAATAATACATATTTAACTATAAATGTTTTAGACGTATATTATATACATCATTTTAATGTATTATAATAGTTATTATATACAACAATATAATATATTATATTAGCAATAATGTTAAAAATATAATGATTAAGGAAGGTATAAATTTATCTGAAAAATTAATTAAATATTTTTTCTATAAAGGTACATTAGTTTAACGTAAAGTCTACATATATTTAAATATAAATATAAGCTACTAAAATTTTGACCATTATAAAAGTTGATGTTTTTCAGAATTAAAGATAGCGAATAATTTTTTTAAATTTTATTATTATATTGCAAAGTCATAGCCTACATTATAATTAATTACAAATAAACAGAAATACTGTATTCATTATTAATGATTAAATTCTTATCGTATTATGTACCCCGCTGTATCTCCTCACATTGCAGGATTTGACTATTATAGTATACGAGAAAGTAAACAAATTTGTCAACGAGGAAACCAAATTTTACCAAAAAAGACATTAATGTCGTCGTTTTAAAAACAGCAATAATACATCCAAAGAAGGAACGCTGGTATGGTATTTTTTTTACTTATACAGCAATTTATAGTCCGTAAAAGGACAACATTATAATGTTCAAATTTTTCTCTAAAGTCCTATAATGTTAAATAAGCCCTATATATAAGTGCTGTACAACTATAAAAATTATTTGAAAAACAATATAGGCTATCGTAAAAAATATGATGTACATGTTTGTTAGTGTTACATTTCAATCTTATAAATGTAGCCTTTTAATATTGTGTATGTTTTATAAATTTACCACTGAGGAAGAAAAACATCGCATTCTCATATATACGTATAATATACTGATAAATATTATCCGTTGGGTGGATTACTATTTTTAAAATATTTTTATGGATATTTTAGATATTCGGATGAGCTTGTTTTGTCGTATTTACCTTCTGAGTATAGAATATAAAGTAGTCAATCGTTATAGAGTTGTCGTGAGATAAAACAATATTTAAACTAGCACAGTATTTTGTATGAGCATTTATTTTCAACAATTAACATCATCATATAGATACGATTACAAAAAGATTGTACAAAGAGCATTATAATAAATGACATTTATCTACAGATACAGTGTCAGTTATGGTGTTGAATAAAATTAAAAATGAGAAGTTTTACAGAAAAAAGAGCGCATATATGAGTTTTCACAAATAAACCAATTTCTCATAACGAGTTAACGTATTAACTCTAAATGAGCTATAAAGCTATATCTAAAAAAATTCTATTATCAACATGAGTGTTAAATATAATACTAAAGCATATATATTTGATACAACATAGCACTATCTTAAATTTTAACTCTCGCTTATGAACAGTCTATTGGAATACTTATTATAATAATTGGTATTGACTGCAATCCAAGTTACGTTTACTATAATTAACAAGATTTTGTCAAAATGCGGCAATTCGCTCTAGTTAAATTCGCCCAAACGAAAATAGCCCTCTGAACATGCGCTACCGTGAAAATTTGCCCTTATGTATTGCGCCCGCAGTTAGCATTCGCCCTCGTGGCAATACGCTCACAAGGAAATCGCCTGAGCGCCAACTAACTATTGCGCAATTCATTGCTGCGGTAATTTGACTAAATGACAGTCATCCCCGCGGTTTCACCTATATGACATTTCGCCCATGGCGAAGTAGAACTAATAAAAATTATTTTACTATTAATTAATTCTTTATTTATTTTTTTATTTTTTTGTTTATGATTATTTAATTATTTAATTATTGAATTATTTAATCATTAATTATTTATTAATTATTTTACTCAATTTACCAACTTGTATTTTGTATGTTTCCCATTCATGTATTTAATTAATTTTTAAATTAAAATTATTGTTTAATATGCGCATACAATTTTTTTATTAAATAATTGCGTAAAATAATTAATAATCAAATTATTAAAGTTTTTAATTATGATTTTTAATTTAGTACTCATATTTTTACCCTTTAAATAATATGAATGTAGGTACATTAAATAACATATTTTTAATTTTGTCAATACATCTTTGATGCATTCATGTACGTCAAGTATTCTTATCACCTGATAACAGCATGGGCCATACCTTGCTGATATAATATTGTTACTGTAGAAAAAAGCATTTATTTAATTCAATATTTTATGCTTAAATATTGTATAGCAATGTTGTGTATATTTTACACCGCTTGTATGTCTATATATATAGGGATTGTGTGTCTGAAACGTGGGAATAAACAAACGAATTTGTACACTATTCAATGTTTCAAAGACATAGAATATATTATTGCATTAGTATATTATTATAGAACAATACATTATATTATTGCTATCGATTCACATTTATGTATGAAATGTGACGATTTTTAACCATAAAAAGGTATTGTTTATATATATGTGTCTAAAGCTATATATTGATATTGACATACAATCAGGCTAACTACATTGTATATAAACTAGTAAGTGCTTACTATAGTCGTATTAGTTCTATAGATTGCCAAATATAAAATGTTTATACAACGAAATCTGAGCAAACTTTAATATTAGTATAATGCGTTGTTTAACAATGTTGACATATATATTATGTAAATTATATATTATAACATATGTAATAATATATATAGCCTTCATAACTATATAAGAGGTCTACTTTTGAATTCACATTTGTATTTATAATATTTACTAAATAAGGTAGAAAAGTAAAGTGAAAATTGGACAATTAATTAAAAACAAATTGCTTAAACAGAATAACTAAGAAAAAGAAAACACAACCACGCAACAGGTTTCTTTTAAAATGTATATACTACTTACTTAAACTTATCAACGGTAGTGTCTACTATAATAAAAAAAATAGAAGCATCCTATTTGATATTTATTGATATATCTCTTATAAAAATTATTATACACCATTTAAAAAACTAATTAACTTATTAAAAATCGTAATTAAATTATAGATTGATAGTTTTCAAACCATTGCCGTGTTAGAAACAATATAATGAGACAATTATGCTACTCGTGAATCGAAATCATATGAAATTATTTTTATTTTAAATCATGCAAAAATTAATAAGTCTATAACAGATTATATAAAGCACAATAATTAAAAAACATTTAAAATGTATATGGGCTAACTTTTCGTTGTCAATATCACCTTGACTCTGATAAAATCTTACAAAAGTCAAATTATACATTTATATATATATTTATAATAATTGTTTTCGTGACATTCATTGATTATAAAAATTTAAAATTTACTTCAAATTAATTAAATACTGATTCATATTATTAACATATTTTATCCTTAGTAGCAATGCAAATTCGACTTCTTTGTTGAAACTTTGACATCTGGACGTGCAAATGGGTATACATATGGACGTGCAAATGGGTACACATAGACGGGCAAATGGTAACATCTGTTCTCAATTCTTTCGTATATTCAAATTAAAAATAAATATAAATAAATTGTCTTTGTTTTTTCAGTAATACAAATTAATCCCTTATACTTAAATACTAAAGTACAAATAATGTATGTCCCCTACGAATATAGAAAGTCAATACTTCAGTCATTTTCACGCTCGTGAACCCTAGATAAGTCATAAACTTATGCATTATAATTAAGTAGTTTCTAATTAATAAAAAAATATTTATTTAAATTTATAAGAGTATATTACAAATATTCAATTGATAACTAATAAATTAATAAATTATAAATTAATAATTAAATAATACAATTAAAATTACATTAATTACAAATTAAAATCTCAGTTCCAATGTCACTTATCCCAGTCTTTTTCTTACTTGCTGATATAATCCTATATGGACAAGCAAGATATATTTTTAGTCTTTTGAACGTTTTTGCAACTCTTTTTAAAGAGATTAAAGAAATGATTTCTTAATTTCTTATTGATACTTTCAAGATATGTTTTACTTAATCAAAATATTAAACCTATTTTAAAAGAATGCAAATTTATAGAATATGTTTCATGTTATGATGTATTATAAACACAATAAACACTATATTAATAGCATAGCAACTAACAACAACTATAAACCAAAAATAACACTTTTTTAAATAAAAATGAAAAAAACATATCTTTTGCAATGATATATGCATTCTTTGCATATCTTTGCAATAACATTTATTTTGTCAAATGATAGTTATCGTCATATTTTACCTTACTTATATTTTAGGCTTAGAGTCATATATATATATATTGTTTGTTTACTGACCTAGCGTTGTAAACATTAAACTTATTCTGCTTTTAAGTTTGAATGTTTTGAAAATATTTAATGAAACCTTTGATTTTGGTGCAATTTCTCCGTCTGCTTTTTTTAATTAATTCATCCGTTAGGAGAATATTTAAAAAGTAGCCTATTTCATGAATAATTGCATAATTAAGTATATTATGATTAATTGTACTTAGTGTAATTAAGTATATAATGATATATGTATACTTTATAATTACATATCAGATTACACGAACAAAGTATAACAAGGTATCTACTATATTATACATGTTATAATTAATAAATATCTAATTTGTCACCTTGATTCGGAAAATAATCGAACACTGTGCATTCAATGTACTCCTGGTTGCGACCCTTACCGCATGTCATTTGATCATTTACATAAGTCACTTGAATAATAAGTACTTGAAACTAGTTAATTACCGCATTACTATAAAGGTTTGGTAATGATTTAGTATCGCGTGCCACTTTACTACAGTTTTAGGTATCACTAAGGGTCGGGGAGAATCACCAGCGGAATTCTATACAACAATGGCCATGTCAACGAGTATAATGCGCTCTGCTTGGACGCTGTTAAGAACCGGCTCTACGACGGTAAGTTACAGTAGATTCATTCAATTATTGAATGTCGACAATTTAGATGATTACATACCAATGCTTTTGTCCCGAAATGTTACATTATTTGAGGTAGAAAAATCAATACTCAATAGTTTTGTAGTTGTAATTCAAAGCGGTTATTCTCCTTTTATGGGGAACTTTTAAAAAAATGTTTTGAATCTTTAAATATTCTTAAATTTTGGAGGGTTCTTTTAAAGATGTTTGGCCTAGTGAAATGATATACATTAAAATAAAATTAGGACAAAAATATCTGTTAAATAAATCCCCACGATAATAGTGAATCTATATAAATACAGGGTGTCTCAAAATTTACGCATAATATTATTATGTATTATTATATGTAATAATATTCAATTATACATATAATATTACATAATAATATGATGCGTATATTTTGAGACACCCTGTACAATTAAGTGGGGTAATTTGATGCAAAAGACTAAATAAGATTACGGTATCAAACCTGTCTTTATGTTCATAATTAAGAATTTATTGAAATCTTACACTAAAATTATATTTACTGATATGTATTAATTTTATTTGCTTTTTATTACTTTTGGGTGATTACTTTTGCATGGGGCTAATACTTTTTTATTAAATAATTGTTTATGTTTATATAATGGTTTATTGATTGAAATTACTTTAAAATGTACAGAATATTTATAATATGATGATAATCAAAATAAATAATAATTTATTTGAATAGCAAAAAACATATTCAAAAAATTGTAAACCATAAAGAGTTTATTTAAAAAAGGTATTTGAAGATATTTATTTATTATCTCATAAAAGATGTCAACTCTCTCCATGACATTATTAGCCAGATGAAGGCACTGTAAAAATCTGTACACTACACTGTGGAAGAGTTACTAATTGTCAATCTAGCCACTTTTGCAACGAGTGAACGGTCATTTTTTCTGTGCATAAGAGTATAGAACAGACTATATTTCCCTTACGAGATGTTGCCACCGAGCATGTTGCGCGGAGTGCCAATAGTCAAAAAAACGTTGTTTTATTTTAGCTATATGGTGATCTGGTCAGATGCTAAACTTTAAATGCATTACGCGAAAAAACGACATTAATTGCGGAATAAACCATAAATAAACTATTCTGTATTTTTTTGCCTTATTTTACTACGACGCTCTTTTCGCTTCGACCACTTTTAATATGGCTCCGCGGTCCCTGTACTAATTAACCATCACAATTTACTTTTTAAAAGTATTCGCAATATTACATATTACATAAATTAAAACATTTTAAAAGAGAGTAAAAAGCTTTAATTTCGGTCTATTGTAAACTTTCAACTATATAATTGCGCTATAATCACACGTTAATAAACGAATGTTTGAGACAATATATTATATTACATTTTAAAGCTAAACAGTTCAACATAAATATATTATATTAGTATTTACTATATCAATACAAAATACTAGATTATTTCTATTTGATGAAAGTTGTGTTTATATACAACTATATCCGAATCAATAAAACGATTCTAAAAAAGTCCGAAATATGATTTAGACTATTAATGATATGTAATTAGGGTAAATTATTAGTGACACTTTCCCCGGCCCGGTACCGTTATAACTGTATAAATTGTTTTTTTCTGTTGTAACTTAAATCCGGAGCAAAATTAACCTATGTTTCAATGTCGTCAATGCAAAATTCGCTAAGATAAACAAAAAAGAGACATTTAAGATACTTTAAATGTTCAAATAAGCTAAAAGAAACAAATGAATCGGATTTTAGAAGGTCGATCAAAATGGTCTATATTCGCGTATATACATTTTAAATAATTCTTAAGAAAACAAATAAAAGGAATTATAAATAATTATTTTTATTAATTGTTTAACTTTTAATAGTATTATCGTATTAAATAAGAATTTCATAACTAGCGGATGTTAATTACAAGAAATCTGCAATAAATTAAAAAATATACAATTACACTTGTAACACTAATTATTACGCGTATTAAAGTTATTTATAGCATTGTATAAAAATACATGTATTATTATAATTTTTTCCTTTTTATGTTCTTTAATTGCTATTTTTGTTTATCTTTATAGCTAAAGATTTACTGCCGACTTTGAAACATAGTTTTCTATTCCTTCAGTTTTTTATCCAGATTTTCCTTTGGATTTAAGTCACAACCTGTTTTTTTCTTTTGAATGTCGCCTCTTTGACTTTTACTTCTACGTAATCATCCTCATTATCAAAAATTATATCTTTAAAGGGAGCTTTGTAGGAATGTTTTGGTTTAAAATAGTAATGCAGCTTCATAAACCCCATAAATACAAAAGTGAATTAAATTTAATTTAATTCATAAAACTATTCAATGCTTATTTAATTTCCTACTTTATTTTTCAAATTGAAGGTTTTTGTATACAAAACTACAATTTGATATTATATTGCTTTAATAACAATACAATTAGTTACAACATTGTAATGAATTTACGGATAAATCGTACTTATTTGTTTGACACTATACCAAATGGATTTGTTTTAATTAAATGTAATTGCATACATCAAAATAAATGTTTTCTGACCAACCCAATTATTTTTTGACATTAATTTTTTTACTGAATTGAAAATATGTGTTCTCGTATATATTTTTTGTTATATTAGTAATAGAGTAATATAAATATTATTGAAGGGCCCGTAGTGAAATCAGCTCAGTAAATCTCGCCCCCCCCCCCTACCACGGCCCCTACATAAAAGTAGGGATTTAAGTTAGATGTGCCCAATAGCTGCAGCTGTTTCAAATGTTATTTCAGTACTCGCAGACTTATATACGTCTTAACGGAGAAGTGGAAGAAATTTTCCAATAGACCTATATTAATTTAGCTTATTAATTTTCACTAGCAAGTAAAAAAATACTTTTCCATTCATTACACACCACCACAAAAGAAACCAAAATTAAAAATATAAATATAAAGGAAAAATTTTAAAAATATATTTTTCAAAACGGCTGTCAAATATAGAAACAAAATTTATTATATAATATCAAGATATAATAAAGTAAATGAAAGAAAAACTATAATCCTAATCATAATCCTAATTTTTTTAGTAAAACATAATGTGTTAGAATGTGTTATAGGGAATTCGAATAAAAATTAAGACATGTACTAAATCCCTTTATTTAATTCCATTGGAGATTAAGTTTAGTCGTGACTAATTCAATTTATCAATTACTAATTGAACTAGTATGTTACACATAAATATACTTATATCTTTTTTTTAATGTTACAGACTGAAAAGACAAGTTTGATTCAACTCTTATTCATATTTACAAAATGGAATCCTTAATTAAAATGAACGTCCTTGTTTATGTAATTTTTTAAAATCTTATATAACACTTGTCAAGTGGGGTGCAGTGAAAATTTCTAATTATCCAGTAGTATAAAGAAATAATTCAATATTTACCTAAACATTTTATATATTGCATTTTATAGCTATTGATTTATAATGAGTAGTTTTTTTAGTGAAATAATAAATTTGTATGTATATATATTTGATTACAATACGAACTATTTTTTTAAATACTCTTCTATATAGTAAAGCGACAGAATAGAAAATTAATTCATGGTGAGTAGAATTTATTACTTTTAATAAAAGCAACGATTTACGATATATATATATATATATATATATATATATACGTATAATCAATTGGCTTGCTGATACAGATCGAAGTTGGAAAGCAAGAAGATTGTATAGACTAAATAGTTGGCTAAATACAACTACTATTTTGAAAGAGGACGGAGGTCAATTTGACAACTATAGTGACCTCCAATATTTGACCTTCGAGCTCAATGCCATAAAAAACTTTGCACAACATTACACAAATTTAAATTCTACAACTTGATCGCACAAGGAGGTTCAATTTCTAAGTGGTCTTCCTACAATTCATCTCTAAATTTATTAATCGTTATCGTGAGCATGTTTTAAAATAATATTTTTGCGAAAGAGCGTTATCGTGATCGTGGTTCTGGAGACAACAATAGAGTTCAATCCAAAGTTAGACACAATAGTAAAAATTAACTCCAATCGCAACATTCTTATACTATACAAGGCAAACATAATAAACAATTTCTGATTGTTTAGAATTTTTAAAAACATTTTATTGGCCTAAAATTATTATTTTTAATTAAAAAAAATCGAAACCGAAACTGCGAGAGGAGGAAGGGTATTTGCTTTAGATTTTGGTGATGATTAACCGGTTCGTTATGAAGAAAAGCTTTGTCTTACTACTACAAAGGGATTTAAATAGTAGATAAAGATGACTTATAAATACCTCAAAAATGAAGTAAATGGGTATTCGAATAAATTTATTATCCTTCGAAAAACGTTATTAAAGGATCCTATAAAAGCAACTTAAAAAGATACCTTCAAGTAAGTTGTGAATGTAGGAGTACACCTATTAAAAGTTGTTTCATTATCAATTTATTACATTAATCTTTATATTTCTTAAATGTCCTTATAATTTAAGCAATAATTGTTTTAATATATTTTCTCATTTTACTAAAATCATAAATCCCGGAATTGTCATAGAATGATACATGTGTGCTATAAAAAAAAGAAGTTTTTATGGTAAAGTATCTAACTAAGAATTAAATCATTACACATTTCAAAACATAAACTCTAATTGCTGAATTCGAACTATTTCATTAGTTGGTTGGATGTTAAAAACAAGCTATATTTTTTAATATTCATTTAATACAAAAATGAAAAATATTCCTTATTTTCAGGAACTGCAAGCCATTCGCAAACAAATGTTTTCCGAAATTCGTTTCTTATTCGAGGTGGTGTGTAAGTACTATTACTTGTATAAAGTCATACATTATATTACTAATATAATATTTATTTACTGCATAATGTACTATATGGTGGTTGAATAGAAGGAGGTTCAACAGTATAAATATTTATAAACAATATAAATCGTTAAAAACTGTATATACGGTCCGTTTAGCGGTCCGTTTAATTGACTCAAGCAATATTTTAAAAGATTTTTATGTTAAAAGTCTAATATTTAATTAAGTGCTTGTTTTA
>JAUZND010067771.1:0-36604 GCA_034780555.1 Coelogynopora nodosa | reverse complement strand
ATCATTCATGTATGTATTCAATCAATCATAACATCATTCATGTATGTATTCAATCAATCATAACATCATTCATGTATATATTCAATCAATCATAACATCATTCATGTATATTATATTCAATCAATCATTACATCATTCATCATTCAATCAATCATAACATCATTCATGTATGCATTCAATCAATCATAACATCATTCATCATTCAATCAATCCTAACATCATTCGTGTATATATTTAATCAATCATAACATCATTCATGTATATATTCAATCAATCCTAACATCATTCATGTATATATTCAATCAATCATTACATCATTCATCATTCAATCAATCATAACATCATTCATGTATGTATTCAATCAATCATAACATCACTCATCATTCAATCTATCATAACATCATTCATGTATGCATTCAATCAATCATAACATCATTCATGTATGCATTCAATCAATCATAACATCATTCATCATTCAATCAATCATAACATCATTCATGTATGCATTCAATCAATCATAACATCATTCATGTATATATTCAATCAATCATAACATCATTCATGTATGTATTCAATCAATCATAACATCATTCAATCAATCATAACATCATTCATGTATTTATTCAATCAATCATAACATCATTCTCAATAACTATGAAAAACATTTAAAAGCCAACTTGATGCCGTTCGATTTAGATGAAAAAATGTGTTTATTACATTTTTGAATGATATCTAAATACAGTACAAAAGACCCTGAGTATAAATATTTGAACCAGTGGAAACCTATCTATTGCTTATATTTATTCGGCGGCACTACAGCAGAAACAATATATTATGCGCCATGTGTCATGAGTATAATACTGCAGTAAAAGTTTCCCAAAGTTACCAATCACATGTTACCGCCTTGATGAAGCTTTCACAGATGAAATATAATTATTCTAAATGATAACGTCTGGTGAACCAACACATCCAGAGGACCTATGAACAATATTTAACTGAACACATTTATAGATGTTTAATGTCGTAAAGATATACGCAGTAAAAATCAATCGGAAATGGAAGCATACAAAAAGAAACCTGCAACAAGGATTGTGTTTCATGAACAAGGAATTACGCTACAAAGACCTTTAATTATAATTGAACACAAAATGTACATATTGATAGTAGTACTTATTTAAAGAAAGTTATTAATCTTATTGCCGTATTAATACAATGTTGTTATAATAGTTTATAAATACAAACTTTTTCAATTCTTAACAGTTCAATTTAAATTAAATAATGATTAATCACTCAAATAAGCTTGCTTGTGATAACATTGGTCTATATTAACCTTGATGAAAATAAGTTCTGCTGAATGATTTTTACATTAAAAATTCGTCTAGATAATTTGATTCATTTTTTATATCAGCTAATTATATAGTAGCTTCATGATATTAAATGGTTTCAAGGATTTATCAACATCTGCTGAGGACCGTAAGGTTTAATAAAATAGTAGTTATGCATTGCTAATCGATCTGTAATTATAATATAGTTGATCAGAAGCTACTACAACATGCAACACACACACATTATGGCTAGATACACAGAAAACACAAAACTTCCGCCTTACACGGTCCAACCCGAACGATGTGCTCCAGTTTAACCCGATAGTTGATAATGACCCCGTTGGGCAGCTGGGGGTCCGTCCACACCAGCTTGACACTGCGCGTCGTCACCCTGGCAACCCGCAGGCTGGCGGGCGGGCCCGGCACTCCATGCTCCGTTTCTATGACAACCACCGGAGAGGAGGAGAGCGGCCCCGGCCCCGCCGTGTTGAAGCTCTGGATCCGGATGAGATATCTGCTGTAGAGGAGGAGGGTGTTGAGTGCGGCGTTATGCTGGGAGCTGGGCACTGTCAGGAGGTCTACACCAGCGGGGTCGGTTGCTGATGCCGCCCGTCTCATCCGGATGGAGGGAGGAGCTGCTGTGACGGCGGTGGCGGCGTTGTCGTCGAGGGAGCCGAGTCTTGTGGCCACGATCTGGTGGCGGGTGGAGTGCGGAGGTTGAGTTCAGGTTGGGAGATGAGGTTTATTTCAGAGGGATGACTGTGATAATGAGCACGTTTAGATATCATAAAATTAATGTGTATATTATAGTGAGTATACTAGATGTGTTGTGTTTGTCAATATCATAATAATACATCAGAATAATTATCATAATAATCATAATAATAAATATAGCCAGGCTTTCAGTACGATATTTGAAACACGTGAAATGAAACTAAGCTGAATATTTCAATAAATGTTCAACAAATTGCACGTTTAATTTCAACTATATAGCACATTGATTAACAGTAGAGAGGCCAAGAGAACAAATTGTCACCAAACGGCCAAGTGGGGGGGTCTATAGGCCACAAAAAGAATTACACTGGCTGATTAAAAATTTGATCACAGTAGCCACATGGAAGTTTTCAATACTCGAAAACATTCAAAAGAATGTGTCACGTGGTTTAACTTTAAAATCAATGAAATCCCAAATCACAAATTATGATCATTACTTTGACGAGATATGATAAAAAATTGTTGTTATAACAAACACATTATAAAAATAATTTGTATGTTAAATGTAATCCATATATATCAATCAGGCACGCAGATAAGAATTTTCAAATAGGGTTTCTAAATTTCAGAAATGGGAGCCATCAAAATTTACGATAAAGAAAAAAAGAAGCGTAAAAAAACATTTTTTTACTAACATGAAAAAAGGGCGCAGGCTGTAGGAAAGGGATTTCCGGGCACCTTGGAAACCCCTCTATCTGCGCGGCTGTATATATATGTATTATATATAGTATTAAGTATCTTACAGAAACAAGTTGTATTGTAAAAATGTTTTTTGTCAATAATTAATTTTTTTAATAAGCGCTGAATGGATTACATAGTAATAAAATATGTATTCAGATGGCTATAATTATAAATAATAATACTGCAATTGAGTCAAATAATGTGATCAATTAAAATATAACTCGACTTGTTATGTTGATCAATAATTATATTCTAAACATTTTACTCAAAGGTAGTTCTAGATATTTTTCTGATTATGCCAGATTCAATTAAACGTATGCAATTTAAAATAATAATAACTTCAAATGTAAAACAAAATACAATTAATCTAGTAATCAAATTAAAATAATAAAAAGCCACATGTTAAAATACTTTACAGTACAAATTACATTATATCATTTCAAAAGACTGGAACCCACAATCGATAACAATGCTAACACATTCATAAACTGAGTTCATAATTTTTCAAATGCAAAAGAGATGGATTAAAATTGATTAAATTTAGTTATTATGTAACTAACAATATTAAACGGTCTTTACTTTAGTCAACATTTTTAATAAAATCAAATCCTACTTCGCAACATGGATCTGCTGACAATATCATTATAATAATGTCAATTGAAACATATTGGTTTTCTAATCTAGATCCAGAATATAATTAAATTTATCAATATCTACGCATTTATACAATTACAAAAATAGACGGATTTCAATCGAATAATGTTACACATATAAAAAAAACAAATCGCTCCGTTGTGGGCGAAACCGGAGTTTAGCGTCCTCAATTTTTAAATTCACAAAACTAAAAAACCACTTCAAAAATAATTTATTAAGTAAAAGTAATACAGAATACGCTCAGGAAGAGATAAAAATATATAAAACATTAATCAAGATCTTAGCAGTCTAAATTCGTAAAATTGTTTAAATTAACAAATTATACTTTCAGGAAACTTGCGTAAATTTTGAATTATCTCATAGCTGGCATACCACGTGCGCAAACAACACATATCGTACCAGTAGTGGTGAGGCACTTCAGAAGATATTGGTAACAAAGAATGAAAAATAAAATATTTGATACATTTTTATCTCTTTCAGAGCGTATTCTGTTTTACTTTTACTTAATAAATTATTTTGCGCATTTTTTAAATTTATGACACAAAACTCCGGTTTTCGGGTGTTTGTGTTCATGACAACAACCTCTACAAACATGTCACTACATCCCTCTCTTCCGCACCCGGTAGCCAAGCAGGTCCAAGTCTTTCCCCTCCTCCCAGCTGCAGACAACCTCCGCTCTCTGGCCGCCCCAGACTGCCCCTGTACTGCTGCACTCCAGCCGCTCAGGGGCAACTTTGGGGGCCAGCTCTCCCACATACACCAGCTGAGGCGGGCGGGAGGGGGGGCCCGCGCCACTCGAGCTCCAGCCCTGCACGACCACCGCCAGATAGGCGTCACTCGGGAGGTCGTGGAGCTCGGCGGTGGAGGCGTTAGTTAGGGGCCCGGGAGTCCAGTAGGTGACAGTGCCCACGAGGCGTTGGTGGAGGATGCGGTAGCTGATGGTGGGGCCGTTCCATCCGGATGGAGGGATGCCCTGTGGTAGGGGAGACCGTGCAATGCAGTGTAGGTTGATGGTGGGCGGTATCCTACATCATTGTTTTAGTAGTTATCAAGCTAATATTTAATTTTAATAAAACTTAAACTTTTTAATGGAAAAAAGGTCAGAATATTATATTTCCCAAAAAGGTTGAAGCTTTAACAGTATATTTGTAATATGTGCACATAGTAATCATTATTTTATTATTAGTTAACTAAATCTGCAACTTCTATTCAATATATAGGTAATAACTTCATTCATATGAATGAAGGTCAAAGTATGAAAAATATCTATATACTATGACATCGTATTTTAAATATTTCTACATGCTTTAATAGCATGATTTAATGGAAGATTTCAAGATGCGTAAAGGATCATAAGGCTTCATTTTGTTTTAATTCCCTTCATGATATTGATTTATAATATAACAAAAATGTGCAATATACTAGCAACAAATAACTAACAATAATGGGACTGCCCCACAATGTTATGTAAAACATCTTATTATTTATCTTACCGTCCAAGTGACCTCAACAGAGGTTGCATTCAACGAGGTGATAATGACATCAGTTGGGGATTGAGACGGAGCACTTTGCAATGTTGTGACTGCCTCGGAGGCGTTACTGAACTCGCTTTGACCAATATCGTTGACAGCGGCAACTCGGAATTCATAGCTGGTGAAGGGTTGCAGACTGCCGGAGAAAAGGTTGCCCTCAATTATTATGACATGCGCGCTCGAGGGTAGCACGTACACTTTCAATTGACGTGTTTACCTACTGCATGCTAAATAATTGTCACCGATAAGTGAATGTATATGATTTGTCTATGATATGTCTATGATTTGTCTATGATATGTCTATGATTTAAAAATAATCTACTATTTATACGTAAACGTAATTAACTGAACCATTTTCAGACTTCCATATAAAAAAAAGCAAAGCCAAATGGCAAATCAAATAAATACGTTCAATATATCGATCAAATATTTTTTCAAAATAAAATATACAAAAGAGCCAATGAGCTATATGTTTATATCGTTAGCATGATAATTTAAACTTTATTTATATTATTTATGATCATGATGAAATAAGGTTTATATATTTTTAATATTATTAATAATTCATAAAGTTAATATTTAAATTTAAAACAATCTGCATTTAAAGGTGTAATAACTGATAATGAAATATGGAATTATTACATTAATTTACGTTTAGTATTACTATTCTTTTAATATTAATTACCAATTGATATTAAGAACTTATTCGTTTGAAATAAAAAATATTTTATTAGTTTGACTCTGGAAAAATTGTAATTGACATTGTACTAAATTAATGGGTTTTTTAAATAATAATAATGTTTAAGAGTATATAATTATTAACATGCATGTTGCGTTACACTGAATACATTTAGAAAACATAAGTAATAATTATAACTTCAGAAAAAAATACATCTTTAAAAAGATACATTATTTAAAAAATATATAGATACTCCGCATTAATTTTCGTAGCATTGAAGCAAGATAAGGTTTATCAAACATTTGTTAAATTATTATAATTATAAAATAAGCTGCGAAGCGCATCGGTAAATTCAGTGTTAATATTAGTATTTTTAATATTAAATATTTTTGTATATTTAGACTTCCAATTTTAAATGTTACTTTTAGAAAATTTGTTATTAGTGGTTGTGTGGTACAAAATTCCGTTTTACTGTGCTATATACTAACTAAATGTTAAATATTTTAAACATTAAACAAAGAGACTACACCCCTATTTTAATTGAAATAAATAAATATATAAATAAATAAATAAAATAAATGCCAATAATATAATAATTGAGATATCAAACTAAAAAAATATATTTATTAAATCTGCCAAATGCATTTCATTTTAACTTATAATTTGCCAGAAAAAACTAAGTAAGCACTAACTTTAAAACTTCACTGTATCTTCAAATCCAAATATTCATATATAATATAGTTTACGTTTTAATTAACAGATTAAAAAGTTATATGGATCTGAATATAAAAGGATAATTAAACGCGTATATTGATCATAACAAAATCGGTATTAAAAAACAATTAAATCCATGACAGCCTTTTATAATTAATAATTATGTAAATCATATTAAACATTCTATAACAACGCTTTTATGTCAACTGAGATAAATATTAGTACCGTTGTTTTCTTGTATTTATATTTTAAGCAGAGTAAAATTAAAATAACGATGTATTTTTTCCGAAAATAATATATACCGTAATATGGATAACCGCATGCATAATTCAAATACAACTTTTTAAATGATTATATTAATTAACCACATTTTGGCGCAAAATGAAATATTTTCAACAATATTGTCTAACATTTGTTAAATTTTTCTAAATACTTCTATAGCAGGGAAAGCGATCTACTTCGAAGCATAGCCCAATACGAAAGCAAGTATTAATAAGGATAGCCCAAGAACGATTACAAAGGGTCATGCGCTGGCAAATAGCTGCAATAGGGGAACAGTGCGTTTTATTATTTTCTTTACCTTTTGATAGACATAGTCATAATTCTTGAAAACAAACAACAAACAGGATACATACATACATTACAAAAGTGCAATATGCAGAAAAATGCAAAATACACATGACATAATATCATAATATAGAAAAACAGCGTTATCAAGATCAAACTTACTATATCAAGTCTGTTTATTATTTGTTCGTACAGTTTATTGAACTTGTTATGAAGATCAAAATTCAATTGTCAATATAACTAGTATTGTCTTGAAATATTAATGGAATAAAATCAAAACTGGTTTGATAACAGTGTTGAAATAATTTTACGATTTTGTAAATTTCAAATAAAATTAGTAAGTGTAAATCTTGATGAATGCTGAGGAAAAAGATTATTTAAAACTAAACAAATATTTCAAAATATATTTGATCTAGCAGGCGTAATGTACAAACATATTAGTTTAATAAAGATTACTATATAACACTAAAACTATTATAAGAACATTCGAACATATAACCAATCATGCATAACATTGCGACAAATACCTTTTCAGTTTAGAGCCATTTACTTTTCAATAAAAGTTACAAAATAATCATTGATTCAAATAATGAAACTGAAAAATTAATACAGTAAAAATATAACGCATATAACAAATTTGTCAAAAAGTAACAATTTGTAACAATTTAATATTTAGCAATATCCGGCAAACCGAAATAAATTAATATGGTTTAAAATTTTAAAATTAGTTCATGAAAATATTATATGAAACATAATACGTATCATGAAAATACAAATTAAATTACAAAGTAAGTTATTAATAATTACTACTATTGTTATAATATACTTTAAGATATAATTTATTTATAAACCATTTTAGTTAACAAGTTTGGATAGCATATCCGTAGTTAAATATTTAATGCTAGCCTATATGTAATAAATTAGTGTAACGTCCTCAAATAATATCCCTCACAAGGAAACAAGGAAATGCCTCCAGTCCATCTAAGAAATGTTAAAAGTCAAAGTTTAGTTAAATTGAAAATACCAAGTCATATTATATAAGTAATAACAAATAATGTATGGTGATTAAAAAGCCAAACTTCACGATTTCATAAAATGAATAAAGGTCAACGTTACCAAGTCAAAAACGATGACTCATAATACGGGATTGCCAGATCATTTGCAAAATAAAAAGTGTTAGATGCGGACTAGCAACCTTCTGAAATCAGAATTTGAGACAAAGGAAGTGTGACAATTTGGATATCTTGCGGAATAGCTGCTATAGCGGGGTCCAGGGGCAGAACCTCTCCGATGGTGGTGTGTCAGGGAGGCAAAGTTCCCCCGAAAAATAGTTAGTAACGCAAAATATAAATAGACTATGGTGAGGTGCATCGGCCTATTGTCTGCACCATGCACACCTACAAGAACTAAAGTAAACATACACTACAGATCGCTGCACTCTTTACAATAAAAACTATACATAATAATAAAACAAAACCGTAATGAAATTGTTGGCTCATTTTCATCCAAATTCTTAAATATACACCTACATTTTTTTATAATTCCGTGAAAATTACCTCAAGTCAAAAATAACCTAAAATCCGGGACTGTGCTAGAGAATCCGCCCAGGGCACGTCTAACCATAACCGCCCTACGCAGCCGTCAATACCCCTATATTTCACTGCAGTTTTATAACATTTACAATACCTATTAAAACAAAAGAAATCCGAACATTCAAGACGTCTGAAGACCCTGATAATATAATCATGACGGTAGGAAAAGAATAAGTACTGTTAAAAGAAGAGTATATTATTATGAATAACAAGTTGAGACACTAACAATTTTGATTATGATTCATAGTTTTTCAATTCGAAATGTCGACCTTTATCAATTTTAAAACATATAAATTTAATTCTGCAGTTTGACTTTTTAAGTATTCCTCAAACGTTTATAGCCTTTTACTCATTATTAATCATGCATGTTTATGATTCTAATATGACTAGTGTATGTACATGACAGCTATAGCAGACAATACTTGTCTGTCCCTCGTCACCATAGCATCGATATCCATCTGTTATTCGATTGACTGAAAGTTGAGAAATCCAAACCGTACAAATTGTAAAATATTACTTCGTGGGATATTATTTTAATAAAAATAAAAAGAAAATTGAAAAGTTACGTGAACTAAAATATTCCTTACAATTTGAAAATAATATAAACATAAAACCTGCAACATGTCATGCCTAGTGAGCTTACTTTGGAATGTCGAATCCATTTTCCTCTACAAGAAAGGCACTTTTAGGCACGCGTTCCCATGGCGTGTTTTGATTGGCTGAAACCGGTCTCATCTCGGCGGTGAAGTATCGCACGTATCCACGTGTGGTGGTTTGATTGGGTAATGACCAGCCGAGACTGAGGGACGTCGACGTCACCCTTCCCGACCGGACAACTGGAGTATTTGGTACAACTGGTAACTGACGATTGGGGTCAAATTTGATCTGAAAAGGTAACAAATGGGTATTTCGAATGTTTTCTAAACTTTGATACAAAATGTATATAATATGTTTTATGACTTCATAATGCATGGAGGATGGAGGGTTCCTGAATCATATATTTTAATATTCCTGCGTAGAGACCATTGACGTATTGCGTACGAATAAAAACACTACTTTCTACCTTCTCCACCCCACCCGCTTCTCTTTAAGAAAGATTTAAAGTTGCGTACTAGAAAATAAAACAATTTAAATTGAAGATTTGCAAAAATTGCTTTTATTGCCAAAAGTGTAATCATTTTGTTTGTTAACCTTTACATTTCAGCGGGAAAAAAAATTTGACATCATTTTTTTAACAACTTGAAAAAACTTTTACTGGCATTTTACAGCACAGGTATTGTCAATGACTTTGTAACAAAATAGAAATGTGCTGAATAAGCAAATCGAAAATTAGGAAATCCTTAGGAAATGACTTTGTGACAAAATAGAAATGTGCTGAATAAGCAAATCGAAAATTAGGAATTTATACTATATTATTGCTCGGCTTGCTTGGTAGAACAACAAATGTGATTAACTATAATATTATATTTAACCTCATATTCAATAAACAATGGCCATTAATATAACCTTGAAATAGTAAATAAAGTTACTAAATAAACTGAATAGTTACTAAATGTCTAAAGTTACGAATACTGCCAATCACAGTAAGTTAAAGACAATTTTTAATAAGTGTTTCACGAAATAACTATTTCAATATAAACATATCACAACATCCAAGCCTGTTTGAACAAGACCGACTCAAATGAAACAAACTAATCCGACAGTCAACCGCCCACTACTTCACGTACCAGAATAGAGTTGATCGGCCCGGGGCCATGACTATTTTTGGCCCACAACTGCGCCTGGTAGACCTTCCCACTCTCCAGATTAGACCAGCTGTACTGCCGCGCATTGCCGGACAGAGATAGAAGTGTCTTCGACGCCAATGAGTAGGCTGGTCCGAAAATGAGCTCATATTTGAGGATGACCCCCCCGGGGAGGGATGGGGGCTCCCAGGCCACTTGGATAAACGTTGCTTTCACAACTGGAGCATGCAGGCGAGTTGGGGTGGTGGGGGGTTCTAGATTATAGAGGGGAAGGGGGAGGAGGGTTCGTTTTACCATAAAATTACCGAAAATAAAAAATTAAAACAAAATGGACCCCAATTTGTTACATGCATAGGAGACTAACATAATAATTAGTATAACATTCTCAGTACAAAATATCACTTTTTAAATAATTTATTATAACAGACATACATAGTTCAGCCTAAAAAGGAATATTCTAAATCGGTTAAGAATTCCAGATAGAAACGGATACATATATTCGTTTCGAAAATAACTTTTGCATTTAACAAATTTATTTTTGTGCTGTCAACAAATTATAGCAAGATAAAGTATAATCCAAATGGAAAAAATTGAATTATATAATAAAACATATAATATTACTTTTAGGCTATAGCTCATTGTGTAATAATTTTTTTAGTGTGTGTGTAACGCTGAGATTTTCGCCAAACGAGTTATTCAAAATTGACGTTATGATTATTTTGAGAGATAAACTATTTTATAAGGAAAACTATTATTAAAATAATACGAATAAAGCGGCTCGCACTTCCATTTTATAAAATATGTCTTTATAATATTATATTAATTATAGCCATAACTTTATTATCGATAATTTTTTATTAATATTTATTATATTATCTTTTATATACATGTATATATATAGAATATTTACCAAGCAATACAAGTGTTTATCAACCAATCATAATCGATAAAAGTAAATCAATCGATATAGAGTGGTAGTAAAATTCAAGCTGCTTTATATTCTTTAATATAAAAACCTAGATGTATTGGATAGGTCAAAAGTATTTTTAAAAAACGGTAAGACCTTCGCTTACTTGACGTTGCTGTAATGAAGGTAATTGGATCTCGTGGACTGCGGGGTCCTATTCCAATTTTAGTGAAGGCAGCAATTTGCACACTATAATTTGTGAAACTAAGCAGTTCATTAAGTTTCAGGGATAACGTGGTCTCATTTGGAACTTCAATAGATTTCCATTCCACAGCATCCGTCACTTTATAGTAAACCTGATAATGGGGAAAACGCACCCTTATATTATTAGTATATAATATATTTGTTAGGACAAAAACGTGTTTTTTAAAACGGATTTAACAACATATATAAAAAGTTTATCAGAGTATTTTATCTTATATAATTATACTCCATTCTGGTAAATTTAATTAAAATTAAAATCAATCATAATGGCTTGTAATTAACCAAAACCGTCCTGCTAACAAGATTAGCTTCATTTGTTTGTAAATAATAAATAACACAAGTTATAATGACCTCAAAACAATAGTTTAAAATTATATTTAATAACAGCAGATTGCAACTTGTTAATTAGTTTAGTTTTTAACCAATTAATAACACTCTTTGTACCTTATAAATAAAAATGTATTGGATATTGATATCATTAGTTTATAACTAATCATAAAATTATATGCGATACGTTAATAACAAAAAATATTAATAAATATGTGTAGCGATGGTAACCATACAAATATATTTTTAAGGTTTTAGTCAATTAATAATACCAGTTTGTAATTAATCAAAAACTATGGTTTGTAATCAAGTAATTAAAAAGTCTAACTAATTAATTATGATAATTGTAACTAATTAATTATAATAATTGTAACTAATTAATTCTAATAATTGTAACAAATTAATTGTGATAATCATAACTAATTAATTATGATAATTGTAACAAATTAATTGTGATAATTGTTACTAATTAATTATGAGAATTGTAACTAATTAATTATGATAAGCGTAACTAATTAATTATGATAATTGTAACAAATTAATTGTGATAATTATAACTAATTAATTATTATAATTGTAACTAATTCATTATTATAATTGTAACTAATTAATTATGATAATTGTAACTAATTAATTATGATAATTGTAACTAATTAATTATGATAAGTGTAACTAATTAATTATGATAATTGTAACTAATTAATTATGATAATTGTTACTAATTAATTATGATAATTGTAACTAGCTAATTATGATAATTGTAACTAATTAATTATGATAATTGTAACAAACTAATTATGATAATTGTAACTAATTAATTATTATAATTGTAACTAATTAATTAGGATAATTGTAACTAATGAATTATGATAAGCGTAACTAATTAATTATGATAATTGTAACTAATTAATGCAGATAATTGTAACTAATTAATTATTATGATTGTAACTAATTATAATAGCGATAGTAAGTAACCAATTAAAATGATATATTCTAGTCTATTCCATAAAAATAAATATAATCTGCATTCAATTAATAAAAAACACTATTTAATCCCATTAAAAGCAACTGCTTCTATTAGTTCGTTAATTTCTAATTATTTGTTTTTATTTATCCAATTACTCATTTTATTCATTTATTTTATATAAAATAAAACTTAATAACTAGTTCGTTTATTTCACAATGTTCAAAGCAACTAATCAGCACCGGGTTACTCACCCAATAGCCCTGAATGCGTCCATTCCTCTCCCCCTCCGGCACAGCCCCCCAGGTCACCAGCACCGACCCGGCCAGTATCTCGGTCACATTCATCTCCTCGGCCGGCGGCCCAGCCACTGGCTCCGCCTCCAGCGTTGACCCCGCGACCTTCGACGAGAGGGGCCCGTCCCCCTGCGAGTTGTAGGCGAGCACGCGGACCTCATAGCGAGTGCCGGGTTGCAGGCCAGTCAGCGTGCCCGTGTAGGCGTCGGGCTGAGCGATGGTGACAGGGAGTGGGGCCGGGGCCGGGGCAGTTGCGGTCTCGGTGGGCAGCGGGGTGTAGACGAGACGGAAGCCCAGTGGCGGGGCGTTCCATTGGTCGGCTGTGAAGGGCTAGATTGTGCGCGGGTTGGTTGGAAGAGGGTTCCTTCTTTTAGTAAAAGGGTGTTTATTAGTGACTGAGGCAAGGATATAAAAGTATCAAGACACAATAAAAGTAGTCTTTAACAGGCTCCACTGCCAATGCAGATGGTGAGTTATTTGTATTTTTCTAATTATACGAGTTTATTCCTGGACAATATTATTGTCGACCATCAAAATTGTATTAAAAATTTTAAGTTTTAATGCCACGGAAGTCATTTCTCCAGTCTTCAGGTACATAAATGCCAATTCCCCTTAAAGCCTTCATCTAATGTGATTAATTATTTTAAACAAACAGAGCACTAACATAATGTAACAATTGTAACTGAAATATATATTATAAGATTTATTCTGAAAGTGGTTATTTATAATGAAAAATGAAAAATAACATTAAAATCAATTAAATATAGAATATCGTATTTTCCCTCTGGAAATGAACGAATTTGGCCTTTTAAAATCTGTGCCGGTGTGATATGGAGTTTTAATCTACAAAACTACCTAATTTTGTTCAGGTTTTTCTTAATAATATATTTTATAAGTGTGTTTTTCACTATTTTAATCATCTGAGGCGTATAAACTACACTATGTTATTAATTATTTTATTTTAAAAAACTAAAAAATGATAAGATCTTATCTTAGACGTTAAAATTTTACAATCAAATTTGTATTACTCGAATCATATTTGAAATAATTGATTTAATACAGTACAAAATATAATGTATCTAATATTTAGTTCATAATCATATTTTAAATATCTAAAAAAATTAACAATACCCTATTCGGTCATTTACGTTGTTCGAATATGATAAATTCGACAAGGTGTACATATCGTTATAATCCTTCTTACAGAATGGCATCAAATATATAACATATTAAATTAACTAGAATATAAATGTATTTACACGGCAATAAACTTATAATTATGCGTATCTCCGAATAATACAGAACTAACTCTATCAGACGCGCTGACAAACCTTCCAAAAGGCCCGCAGACGACTGGACCCATTAATCCTGAGCACCAGCCCCTGGGGGGACGCGCCCGGCCGCCCGGCAAGCGTCTGGAACCAGCCGGTCGGCTCACTGGGCCCGCTCCGCCCGGCACTGTTCTCCGCCACAATGCGCAGCTGGTAGTGCGAGTAGGGCCGCAGGCCAGTCACCAGGAGTTGGCGCGCATTACGATCGACCAAGCTGAAGATCTGGGCCCAGGGGGGGCTGGGGGAGGTGGGCGTGGGGGGCGGCGAGTGGGAGAGAGGCAGTCGGCGGCCCTCTACTATCCACAAGGAGATGCTGGTGTGTCCGGTGTCCCCGGGGATGAAGTCTAGGTTCACGGAGATGTCCTGTGTTGTAGCGCGGAAGAGAGGAATGTGAAATATAAGACTTCCATAGAAAAGACAAAGGCAAATAAATGAAACCTTTCAAATATACTACTGAGGCATATTCATTGGCAGGGAGAACTGGACAGCGCTGTTTCGTCCTTATTAGGATTCATCAGCAGACCATACCCCATACCAACGAAATATGCTTTAATTCAGTAGTATTTTAGAAGGCCCCGCTGGGTACCCACCCATAGGCGGAATTTATGGAATGATTGACAAATAATGGGAGTTTTACAATATGGGATATATTTTCGTATACCGTATAAGCGCCCGGACTATAAGCCCTTCCTGTAAATCAAAAATGTCTATCTTAAAGTAATATTTCTTATAGATGTCTTAGATTATTTAAAAAAATTATATTATTAACTAATAATGATTAACACACTGATACATATTATAATACTTACACTACAAACGATCTACCTATATTAAATACCAATCAATAGGTACACAGTATAATATAATCAATGTTTTACACAATTATATTATATGTAGTAGGTATGCTATCTATCATAGTTATAAGCTAACCTGCCCAAAGGTTTGGGAAAGGAGGAGGGAATTAATGCTTCGCCAGGGTGAAGAAGTACGAAAAGTAGAATAAGGGAAGTGGAGGGGAAGGAAAAGGGAGTAAGGAGGAAAAAAAGAGAGGGGACGGGGGTTTAAATTGGAATTTGCCCCCTTTAAAACTATGTGAATTATCTCTACCTTTCCTAGGTCATGTGTGTTAGTGACTATAGCTCACTCGCTGTTATAAGCTAGCTTAGGTAATATTAGCCACGTAGCTCGTAGAAGGGGGCGGGGATATATTTCGGTATGTCATAAAACCAAATTTATCTATCCTAAAGAGGGGATGTGGGCTTATAATCCGGCATATACAATAAATGCACAGATCATTTCACCCAAACAATACTGTACATTAACCTCTGAACACAACACCCGCATAGTCCAAAAACCAATCCCTCCCCACCTTGATGTCGGAGAGGGAGATCTTAGGCGGCGCTGTCGGGATGACAGGGGGCACTCCACTGAGCAGCAGAACCGTGCTAGCCTCCCCCTCCCCCTTGCCCGTAGAGGCAGTCAGGGAGAACTCGTACCAGGTGGTGGGGCGCAGGCCCCGGACAGTCAACTGCCGGAGTGTAGAGTTGAGCGAGAGGTTCTGCCGAGCGGAAGTGTTGTTCACCTCGTAGTAGGTCAGTCGGAAGTCTGCGGGGAGGTTCCGTTTGGTTATAGTGAAGTCCTTGCGGTATTATTAATGATTATTGTATCCTCAGATTCTTCATGTTAGAATATGGCGATTTCATTTTTTCTATTACCTATTTAATTCTGTCGGTGGTAGTGTGGACGATATTGCAGATGGCAATGCATCTTCTTGAATTCAGTATTTTTATGATTCAATACATTTATTTAAATATAATATATAAATTGACAAATAAACTACCTTTAACTCGTTGATTTACATCAACGATGGGTATCTTTGGGGTTTTATAATTCCTGTAATATTTCACCGTTCTCTGATAAATTTGGTTTCGAAGAAAACAACTTTATGGGAAATCTTTCTTGACTACTTACAAAAATGTTGAAGATTATCTAAATGAAGAAATGAAGTCACCAGTTATAAGGAATTTTTATGAATACCTCCAGCGGTGAATCTAAGGTACGTCAGGTGTGGCGCCACTTGAAGGGGCTCTCCCCCACTCACCCCCAATAATATTGATAATAATAATAATAATAATTGATATTAAATAAAATGGCATCACATTGTGATGAAGGCGCAATTGCAGTACTTGCCATATGCGATTTTTACTTTAAATACATTCAGTCATATTTTGATAACTAAATCGATCTAGACCGATTTTAGGCAACCTAATATCATATTCTTTAGATCCTTGCCAATGTTCTTTGAAGATCAAGTAGGTTTTTTTGTAAATAAATTGACTAAAGTTAACCATTTGTATATGTTAAGCACATATAAAAGATTGATGGTGTCCAAACAATTGTATTGCAAGTCACTGAGGAAATAAAACAGCAAAATATATTATTAAAATTAACGCAATATTCCAAAGTCTAGAACTATATCCACGATATCTGAAAGTAGTACCTAAAACCTCATAAGAGAGAGAATTTTTTTTAAAAACTCCTAATTCGGAAATTTGGATGTTAAGAGGGTTGATTTTTCTACTTACAGAAGATCATTTCTGTAAATATGTGAAACTTTGTGCTACTAAAAAGTATACTGTTCACTAACTGAACTCGTTAAAAGCCTTTTATTGAACAAAATATTTGTCAAATATATCTAAGCTTTACTATATATAATATTATTGCTTCCTACTTACACAGTGAAATATTAAAAAAACAGCAATATATGCA
Organism: Coelogynopora nodosa; assembly: GCA_034780555.1. NCBI lineage: Eukaryota > Metazoa > Platyhelminthes > Proseriata > Coelogynoporidae > Coelogynopora > Coelogynopora nodosa. The sequence goes on along the minus strand of JAUZND010067771.1, from coordinate 19,483 downwards.
CAAGAAAACTATGATTTATTATTACAGGGTATTTAAGATTTCTGGGTCGAATATTTCTATAGTAAATTTGTCAAGCAAAAACGGATTGATTTTAGTAGATATTTCCATCATCAACATAAACTGAACTACATTAGTAAAACTTTAGTCACAAACGCTATGATATCTGTTACAGAACTTTTATACTATGTAACGATAGATTATATTTCATAGCCAGTAAAAGATAGTAAACAAGTCAGTAGAGTTGATAAACGTTGACAAAATGCGATGAAAAACATATTAATCATTTTTCATTAAAATTATTTTTTTAATGAAAAAATAATAATTTCACATGAGCGCGAAAGTAAACTCAAGTTTGTAATTTTCAAAGAAAATGGATATCTAAAAAAGGTTAAATGTAACAAACGGATTTTTACATATTACATATTCATACTAGTAAACATACTGCATACAAAAATAAAATCACCTTCACGTCTAGTGTGTTACATAAATATTAGGTTATAACATAATAAGGTATATGCCCACCAAACGCGACGCGATGGGACGTTCCGCAAAAAGTTGAATACATACTTTTCAATTAGCATATTTAAACTGAGTGCATCGCGACGAAACTGAAGTTGAAATTACTCAACTTTTTTGTAACATTACACATATATATCTCAATACAAATAATCTATAAATTATGTAGAAACATCAATGTTTGATACATCACGTTGCGCTTGGAGAGACTCTGTTGCGTCGCATCGTGTCGCACTTGGTAGGAAAAGGACTTAATAGTACAAATCCCTGAATGAGACTCACTGCTCAAGATTCCATTGACTTCCCCAGGCTCGGTCCAGTAGACCAGAACACTGTTCCCTTCGTTGTCTCGGAATCCCAGGCTGCCTACACGATCCGGCACTGAGGGGGGAGGGGGTGGAAATTGAAAATATTTTCATGAAGCACAAGAAAGAAACTAAAGCAAGACGCTAAATGCCGAGATGAATGTTTAATTACTTTAAATGTTTTAAGAATAAACAAATAACTAATAAATATTAATAATAAAACAATATATTTATTTATTTTAATGTTGGAAAATACTATATCTAATATAATTTGCTTATATTCATTGTTTGTTATCAAACATGTGAAAATGTCAATCCAATAAAATAATTATGTTAAATTCATCTTGCAAAGTGATCTTTACTTAATTTTGGTTTTACACTTTATAATATTATGTTCAGCTGTTGTTTGTCATGCCTAAACACACCAGCGTCTTCATTAATTTCACAGAGGTTTATTTATCAAATTTTTTATTGTATTGCATATTAATTACTATATTCTCCATTACTACTCATAAGTAGTACATAAACAAACTACTATATTTTTTGTATAGAACATTTTTATGCAATCTTTTTTATTCTTGTAATTTGTCACTTTCTATCGTTTAAAGTTTTCCCGCAACGTCTCACATTAAATTTATATCAATATTATTTGCATTCATTATTTTGTACTAACTCAGATTAAAATTTCCTCATTACCTTCTCTTGATAAGGTCAAATGATATAAATAATTGTAGTCTTCCTCAAAAAAAGGGGGTCTTTTCAACACCGGGAAATTATTTGTCTTACAACCAAGACCGAATACAACAACAACGAATCACAAACATATCTTACAGTCCTGATCAGTTGTGACAGTGATAGGCAGACTCTGCGGCCCATCGCCAGCCTTCGTGTGGCAGACAACGGTTATGAGATAGTGGCCGAACTTCACCAGCCTGGTCACCTCGCGGACAATTATTGATCCACTCAGACGAACGTCGTCCATATTGACCTCGTGGGTCTTGTTGGGACAGTTGGCCGGGGACTGGCAAGACAGCTGGATCTGAAGGTAGAGGATTGTGTAGCAAAGGTCAAGGGCGAAATGTATAGGGCAATGGGTTCTCATCAGTATAAAAATTAAAACAAATTATATTACCACAAATCATATCATACAAAATACAAAAAACTGCGTACAATCGGATAACTTCCTAAATGTAGACCAAAAGTAGATCAACAAACATACAAATAACCAGCTATGGGGATCCACCAACCTTATAGCCACGATTGAACCCGTTGACACTCCCCTCGGGGATCTTACTGAAGTTGACCTGCACTCCAGTGGAGGAGAGCACCAGTGCCGACACCCCCTTCGGGGCCGCCGTAGGTCGGCCCTCCTGTGTCCGCGCCGTCTGGAGGTCAGAGTAGACGCCTACGCCGGCGGCATTGTAGGCGGCAACTCCCACCTGGAACTCGCGCCATATTGGGAGACCGGTGATCTCCAGTCGGGTCGTGGCGGGAGAGGTGATGTTTCGGTGGTTGGTGTGTTTATCCGCTAACCCGCTTAGCTTGTAGCTCACCTGACGGGTGATTAAAATTATTTCCAATTAATATATCCAGCTAGTAATGCGAAAAAGCAGGCTTAAAGTCCAAGAAACGCTGGTATTGATTTCATTAGACAATCCAAGCATTATTGCCAAAAAGAACAACACGAACTGCCATGACGTTACTTACTTATTAAATAATGACATACAAATGAGCAATAATGATGTTCAAGGCATCTTTCAATACAATATGTATTGATCATATTTTCAAATACTGAGAGCATAATAGTGTGATTTAATTTCTGCATAAGATTCGAATAAAAAATAGTGAGTGAACCCGTGCATGATACTTACAGTGAAGCCGAGTATCTCTCCATTGCGAGAACTCTCCTTTGGCAGAGACCACAGCACAATGAAGCTTGAGTTAGAGGAACTAATGGTATACACCATTAACGGAGGACCGCTTGGAGCTGAACAAGAAGAAAAGGGGTAAAGTATACAATATACAACGTCTCAAATTGATGCAATGGCAAGAAGGATAATTTATTGTGCAAAATTGATGATTTATAGAGACAATCAATATAAGTATTTTTTAATTAATTACATACATTAGAAAAATCAATTAAAAAATGTATGAGCTAATAACTATAGTCTCATTTGACATAATATTCAGTCAGAAGTTGAGGATGTAAAACAGCCAGTAAATATTGATGGCATACGTATACACTGCACGATGGAATAAATATATCTGCTAATAATACCGTGCTGGTACCTTCACTTTTTCAGTCTATTCTATTGTATGTATACAATGCCTATTATGAATAGCAGTTGAGAAGTCAATAACAATTCCAAGAGGTAGATAATGGAAATAATAATATGTTGTGACGTAATATCAAACTGAATCCGTATCACACCTGAATAACATATTGTTACACCCGTTGCTGTTGTAAGAATATTAGATAACTACTAAAAGGAAAAGTGTAGCAGGTTATACAAAAGGAAAAAACAACTAGATGAATCTAGAATTACTTTTACCAATTTTTACCTCAAAATGGGACACTTTTAGTCAATATGATATCGTATGTATTTGTAAAATGATGTATATGGTAATGATAAAATTTCTAAACATTTACGCTACTGAATCTATATGTCATTTAATATTAGGATTTAACAAATTACTTAATTCAAGTGAAAAAGAATTTATTTTATAATTTATTTTTTAACATTCTAACAATTAAACACTGCAAAAAAATCTAATTTATATTATACAATATTACAGCAAATCATTTATTTAAATCAATTTAATTGAGACCTTAACATACAAATATTTGTACTATATATTTAATCCCAAAATTAGGTAAAAATACATTCAAAATACATGAATAATAATGTTATGCATGTTTATGCTATGATAAATTGACACCAGAGATTTAATAATTTTCAACTAAATTTGCAGTACCACGGTTACATTTTTAAATATTCGCAATCGATTTTTACATCATTCAGCTTGTCGCCTCCAATAAGGATCGGAAAATATCGTATTATTTAAGATGCTTTGCATACTAAAAATGTTACATATTAAAAATGTCCAAAATAGTTTTAGTAGCCAAAACAAGAGATTGTACAAATTTGCTAAACTAGTAAAACATATTATATATATACAACGTACATACACACACCCATATTGAGTATTACATTATATCGGGTAATTTCAGCTTGAGTAAAGTCAAATCTCTGTAATAAAAATTAGTTTAAACATAAATTATACTAAAAATATACACCATTATCATACAAAAAAAACGCTATTTGATTCCTGCAATTCAATGCGTACATAAAATTATTGATATTGAAAAGATATCAGTACTTATAACTCTTTCATTGAAAAGATATTTTACTACAATTACTGGGTATCATTAAAAATAAATACAATGATCGACTATTGATAAACAGAGCTAGCAAAAGAATGGGAAATACTAGTTTCTAACACTCAATTAACTTCTAGGTACGACATAGGGGAGAAATAACTTTCTGCCTGTAATTATATATACACTGTATAATGAAATAGATAAAAAGAAAATAGACAATCTCCCTTCAGTTGTAAGCATAGAACTCGAGGGGGTTCTTCAATCGTGGTAGGTACTGGATTATGATTATGTACGGGAGCGAGAAATATAATCTCGCTTTAAAAGCGACAGATATTTGAACACTTTACAGGAGGTTGTTAACAAGAGAACACTTTACGGTGTATCTACAATATAACTTTAAAGACGAAGTAACCTTTTTGGGGCAATAAATAGAGTAAAACGTAGGGCCGGAATGACATCAACAAAATCAGAATACAAAATTGAATTATGTCGACTTACAAATTTGGATAAATAAACCTAATTATAATTATTTGCTAAAAATTATTATTATTGCTGGAAAAAGGTGTGTGATCTTAAGTAGGAAAATACTAAAACAAAACAATTAACAAAAAACTATGTCTTAACGTTTAATAAGTATCTGACAAGATTTTAATACAATCATATGCTTTAATTACATAGGTTTTGCAATTCTATCTGGAAAGCATATAAAATGTTCCTTATAATGCAGCAAAAAATTTAACTGAATAACTGTTTTTAAATATAACCATACAAAAGAGTTATTTTCCCACAAAGTTAACGAATATTCTAACACAGCCTTAATTATTCACATCGAATCCATACGTATGCAAATGACTGAATTAGACATTCCTTATTTCCAATCAGTAACAACGAACGCATGCATGCATGTAAAACAGTTAACACACAAATTCTGCACCCCGAATATAGGCCTATCTATATGTTACCGTATATAGACAAACAATGCAACTAAAAGAAGTAACAACATCAGATCAGGACCACTCTTACGCTGCGATGACGTTGTGATCGGACTACTTGGATCCGATTTGGCGCTGGTTCCGATGGCATTTACAGCTGACACCGCGAATACATAGGTCTGCGCGGGAACAAGTATGTTGTTGATGTGAAACTCGAGCGTAGTTCCGTTCACTTGGCCCGCAGAGTTCCACTGGACATGCCCTGCACTTTCTGGAACAAAGGTAGTGTATCTATGTTATGTTTCAATATAATATTTGAATATAATATAGATATGTCCAATACATTTTTAATGACCATTACAATTTAACAAAAAATAACTAAAATAGGATTGGATAGTATATATCATAGATATTGATTTCTTTTTTACTCTCATTCATAGATGTACAATCTAACATAATCCTGTTATATACGATGGTTACGAAAACGATGAGTCATACACCAGTTTTGCGAGGCAAGCCGAGGCTAGATAAATATTTTAGCAGTTATGCGCGTCCTAAATAGGCCAATTATGATGAAATTTAATGTATTTAATTTTCTCTTAATAAAATATGTTCTTTATTTAACGATAGCATAAATAAACGTCAAAATTTACTACGATTTTAATGGTGCAAAATAAATTTTGATCTAATAAACGTTTCATTGTTAGAAATAGCTTTAAAGAATGCCTATTTATGCTGTGCATATGCCAATAAAATTGTTTTGCCTCGCAAAGCCGAGTATGACTCATCTTTCTCACAACCGCTGCGAGGCTCATGTTGTATATCTAGGTATAAATGATATACGAAAAATCTATATCTTGTATACATTATGTCTCAATTAATTTGCAAACACATGACGATTCTCAATATGGATAAAAAGGTTGAGACGTTGTGTACAACAGGAGGTAATATTAATTCATTTACATAATCAATTTACATATTGAATAAGAACGTCGATGTAAAGCATGATAAAGTCTGCAGTATTCGTTTTGTGCTGTGGTAATTCATGTTAAATGCTAACTCACTCGGATATAGTAGGAGATGACCGATTACGTAGTATTATAAATAATTATATAAAGAAATAATATTCGTTTTAAGGATATGATTTTAATTTTACAAGTGGCTGCAACAGAAAAAAAAGAAATATAAGTAAATATATTAAGATATAAATATGTTAAGGATGAAATAATATAAATAATTTTATATTTCAGTATATTTTAACAATAAATTATAGATTAAAAATTATATATCTTGACAAAATTAGGTATTCGGTAAAATCAATATATATATATCAAAATAGGTATAATATAATATCAGTATTACGTCGTTGCATTTTTTAATTGACCGCATTTATATTTATTTACATATTTGCAAATACCGATATATTGGAAGAAACAGTTGTAAAATAAACGATGTTTTATTCATTTATTAATTTAATTGAAAATGGATTAATTTGAAAACAATTGATGCAAAATTTAAATATTGTTTTTTTGCCTCCATATAAAATATCAACTCCCAAATCGTATTGCTCTTGGACAGGACAAAACACTTCACATATAGTATAGTAGGGGGGGGGGAATAAGCCGTGGCCACACTATAAACAAAAACAAGCAAACTCACGACTCAGCGCATAATATATGAGGAAGTTGATGATCGGCGAGTTCCCGGTATACAGCTGCTGCCAGGTGAGCTTGACAGAGTCCTGCCGCTCACCAGCAGCTCCCGCTGGTGGGTTCAGCGTCGCCACCAGACCCGAGGGTTGTCCCGGTGGCTCCACGACCCGCAGCGTGGTGGACGCCTGTGGACTGCCCGCTATCGAGTCCACCCGGCACTCGTAGCTCCCCTTGTCCTGCTGACTGACCGCACTGATGGTGAGACGGCCGGTCGCGCTGTCCACCGGGTGGGTGGTGTGCCTGGCGGGGAGGTTGGCTCCAGCCGGGATGAACCACCAGGTCACTGTGACAGAGACGCGGGGGTCGTGCACGGTGAGGCAGGGGAAGGAGAGAGGGGTGGAGAGGATGCCGATCATCTCCGCGGGTAGTGAGCTGGTGATGGTGGTGCGTACTGTGGTGGGATGGAGAGGGGAATTAAAATATGGTATTAAAAAATAACTTTCACACAATATCAATTTTCCATAGAGGGGTGACAAAAGGTTTTTTTAACTCCGTAGCGCGTGGGAACGCGAGAGTAAAGATAGTAAACAAATGCATAGGAACATTATAGCAAAAGCTCTTTTAAAACAGGATTGTTGGGCTTTTTTAAGTTCTCTGGAAAGTCTGAATTAACATAAGATGAACCTACTGTAGACAGTAAGGTTGGCGGTGGCGGTAATGCTGCCAACCACATTGGTGGCCGTGCATCGATAGACCCCGTCATCGTCCAATGCCAGTGGGCTGAAGATCAGACTGCCCGATGTTGACGAGATCTGTACCCGGCCCTGATTGCTGCTTGGGATCACCAGTCCATCTGGAGCAGAACAAGACACGGTTGTGCATTGCTTGATGCATTATTTTATATATAGCTAATTCAAATCTGTATAAATGATTACCGTATTAAATATTTTATCGCTTAAATAAGTATCAGTCACTGCATTACTACACTGCTTATTACATATTTTTTATCGTAAATATATTAAGTAAATATATATATTAAGTAAATATATATATCGTAAATAAATTAAGAAACCATAAGAAAGAATATAGTCAATTAATTAATAAATTTTAAAAAATTAAGAGTATATTCACTATAGTATTCATAATGGTATACAAAGAAAAAATTTAATTCAATAAATAATTTATCTAATCTGTTTATTGTGGGAGTTTTCTCTGAAAAGTTGACAACTGCTCATTTATCTAGACATAATAAAAATTAACAACAGACAACTTTGTTCTATTCATTCCCAATGCGACGTGGAGCAACATTTAATTATTATATTTCTATAATCATTTGTAACCATTTGAAAGGAGGAATATTACCGAACGGCTTAAAATGAATTCTTCCCACGCAGCGCACATACATTTATTATTAGCCCTATATAATTTCATAAAACTAGCAACACAACACTACCGTCACTGCGGTTATAGTTGATTCGTTAAGGCCGCTGAAGTATTAAAAATAGAAACGAGATTTTTTCTGGATCATACTTAACTTAACACTTAAACAAACGGGTGTTAGTTACTAAAGGGGTTCTGATCCAATAAAACACGTAACTGAGGCAGTTCAAGTGTACTTTTAAAGTAATCATAAGAGCATACAGCGAGTTTAAAAATGACAAAAATTTAAAATATGACTAAATTTATAAGAAAAATAATTATATGAATTAATAAATTAAACAAAAACTAAAACTAGAACAAAAACTAGAAAATAAACTAGAATTGTTGTACGTTGAAATCATAATAGAAAGATAAATAATCCTTATTGGACACAACGAAAAAGAATGAGTCATAAAAACCTAAAATATTTCCTCAATTTCTCTCTCAGGGGATATCAATAAAATACAGAACAAATAAAATTACAGCAAAGTGAACATGCCCTGGTTACCCGGACCACTCCCCCCACCCCACACACACACACACAGACCCCAGGAACACATCTCAGCAGTGATTTGTCTCCCCAACGCCAAAAGTGCCCCCGAGCGCACGAAGAGTGTCTTCGGATGTATCAACATCCCTTGAGAAAGGTGAGCGACCGCTCAGGGAAATTTTTGATTACTCATTCTTTTTCATTGTGAAAAACAAAAACTATAAATAATAATACAACAAAACATACTTTTTTCCCATTGTATCGTGGGCTTCGGAACACCATTCACATTACATAACAGTTCAAACATGTCATTAACAAGTTTGATTGTGTTTTTCGGTCGTTCGACAAATTGAGGAGCAAAACCTGTGTTGAAAAAATGGGTTAAAACAGTGATATAATAATCAACATGGTTTCGATTAAATAACAATTAATATATTATACTTGTATTACATAAATATTTACCCATAAAATTCATTCGATACTTTCAAAACTCAAAAGTTTTATTTTTATAATTCCACGTTTGATTGATAAATTTAGGAGTTCCAAAACGTTAATAATACTGATACATGGCTTGATTTGTAGACTTGTGAATAACATAATAATATCAATCTGCGAATTCTAGGGTGCCAAATGATTACATTATGATCACACGCTTAGAGAATTTATTGTGCAGATATAATCACCTAAAATCCCGAATTGTCATGAAAACAATTACCTGTCGTATTACTTCAATTAATTAGTCAGATACATTTCTTTCATGGGTACGCTACCAGCAGCCTCACTTTAACAGACGAGATACCCTTCTCAACGCGACAAATTCGAGCTAACCGGCATGAGTCATTGCGGATTCGGTGTCGCCTTTCACGAGACTTGATTATGACAGGTTCGACATGTAGTTCATTGTGAGTATATCAATATAATATATGATACTGTATGTATAATATGTACATAAGATATCTTCGCCTTTAGATTATTTATTGTCGGTTAAAAGCTGGTGCCATTGTCTATCAGCACGGCTATTGACTCGTCATACAGAAAACTCTATAGAGACTGAGTAGATCAATAAGTGGACACAACACCTAACCTAAATAACTTTACAAGTATTATTATAATCATTGATTCAGAAACTAATAATAACATTGTAAGTTGATCACTATATCATGTCATTATCTCTTTCAAGACACAAAAACAAACCAAGCAAAGGAAGAAGATAATAAAATATTGAGTAACTGTATTTTGCTTGGTGCCTCACAATATATGTAACCTACTATTACTAATCGATACCTATAAAAGTATATAGGGATCCATAGTTGATATGTGTATATTTCATACAAAATATGGTTAACTGTTATTATTTTATTAGCTATTTTCTTTGTAAATGAACTGATGCAAATTGATATTTAAAAAAAATATGAGTCACGTGTATTAAAATGCATGGTTACCTTGATAGCCGTCGGTTCTTGAGTAGTTCTATATTTCAATTTGAATATTAAATTGAATTATTGACATCAATTATGAAATTATTATTTATTATACGACTATACATGAACATAGTTTTACGATAAGTGGTATAAGGTTTGAGCGTGCGCGTAACATTTGATCCCGAAACATTCTTCCCGCTGTAAAACGGAAAATTCAGATCCATTTTATGATTTGAATGTGAGTGTTAAAATCAATAATTGTTATTTATTGATTTGTACGTCATTCATTCATTGATTATTTAATTGGTATAATTTTGTATTGAAATCAGTCGTTTAACCAAAGAGTAAAAATATATTTTATAAATATGTATATATACTACTTGTTTATATACAATATATGATAACATATAAAGAAAGGTTATAAGTCGAATGTGTAATATAATAACTGTGTAACGTTATAATTATAATTGTTAAATGTGGCGTCGACACTAATCGACGCTAATGCTCCGCACAATAGCCTACATGTATAATTATAATCTAAATATAACATATGGTGCACGCGCATTTGCAACGCAATAACAAATTGTCCGATATTTAAAATTTACAAAAGAGTGTTTCGTTAATTGCTTAATTAGAGAGAAAGACATCAATTACGTGTTCGGGAAAAATATAATTAAGAGGAGTCTTGTCTTGCAGCTTCTCAATAACTGTTCCAACGATCGACATTTTAAAAAATGGTTACATTTTGTAGAGAGGAAAAATATAAGTGAGATGCCTAGTTAAATAAATGGAATAATTAAAATATTCAACATGAAAATATACAAAAATACCCGTCGTTATATTTAAATATCAAATTTCACAGCATTAAAAAAATAAAAAATGGAACTAAATTTCAGAATTCTAGTAAGTCTACAAAATTGCAGTTCCTCCAGTTAAACGGGCACCCTGATTTAACATATAAGCAACATGTTACTTAATCAATCTAACTTCACGACCACAACACTACAACACAAAACGGAAGACCACTCACTGGAAATTTTGACCCAAACAGCGTAGTACACCTCGCCAGCAGTGCTGGTAGCAAAACACTGGTAGACTCCCGCATAGACGGGGAGAATATTGGAGATGTCCAGCTGGCCAGAGTTGGTGTCCACCTTCAGCCTGAAATGTAGTCGATCGATATAAAAATTTCTGTTGTTTTAACTGTGTAAGAAATATACATAAAACGTACAGCTTTGCACCGATGGAAATTCAATTTTTATGAAATTATAAACATAATGTCATTGTGAATTAATCCGTCGATCAATGTATTACTACATTTAATCTTTTATTAGTCATTTTATATAGTCAGCAAGCTCGCCGCCATTTGCGTACATCGCATGTTGGAAATTACGCCTATTTTCTATGTTCTACTTTTCCTACTATAATCCTGCACTAGATACCAACACTTCATGGTTTATTAACCCTTTAGACCCGGGCGTATCCACTGTATTTCTGTATCCACTAGATTTCTAATGCATACATTTCATACAAATTTGATTTTTTTTCGGGGGGTACGGCCGCCTAACCCCTCACAAGGGGCTTTGCCCCTGGACCCCACTGGGGCTCTTCCCCCAGATCCCCTATCTGAGCACGCCTTCGGGGCACTCAGTTAATTTCTATTCAATTACCTCCGACGGGTCAACTAAATCACTAGTTAAGCCTATCTGCTGGGTGTGCATACACTTTTTTTTAAAGTTTGTCGGTGCGCTGGTCAGTAGCTGAGTAATTAATTTACTGAAATAGTTTTATAGTGTTTGATTAAATAATACATTTTCCGTGACTTTCCCAATCAAATAAACTATTTTTCACTCAGTTGGCTGCCACAATGAAAGAGTGACTGACAACAGCGCGGAAAACCAAAAATAGTACTGCGTATATAGATAAAGTAAGGACGAACCCCATTCTGAATTCATTTTATACAAAATGAGTACAAATTCCGCACAATTGGTCAGGCAAAAAGTCAGGCAAGCTTTAGTAGGCTAGTCTACTCACAACCTTATCCTGTATGTCTTATCTGTGTGTATCATTTGTGTGCATAATGTGTGCTGTCTGTAAGTGCAAGTGTATCCTGAATGGACTTTATAGGAAATTCATCGGCAAAGGCGTGTATTGTGTGGCATAGCCTGTACAGGCGCAGTTTGCTATCGTATAAGGAGGGTGTAACAAGATGGACCACTTCAGCTCAATAATCTTGCTGTCGATATGACACATAATTTCTGCCGCACTACAACCTACAATATGGCTGATTGTATTGTGTGTGGAGGCGAGCACTGTAGTAATATGTTGTTTTGTGTGTGAATTATTTATAATTAATTTATTGACAAGAATGACGAGGATTATTTCCATTTATATAATTATTAATAAATATTATTTTTAGTGTTATCACTGTTTAAGTTAACAATGACTTGAGACGTATCAGATTATATAGTAAACAAATTATGTATATTAAAAAAGTATTTCATTTCTCAAAAGTTGACATGTTACTGTGGCATAAGATTAAACTACCTTGAAGAGTAATAATATACTTTTCAGGAAAGCAAAAAATATATTAATTTGTTTTGTTAAGGTTTAATTACAGATTATTTTAATTAAATAATGTATAGATCGAAACGACAAAATTCTAAAAAGAAAATTTTATTAATGTATTTCAGCATCTTATGGTAACCGCATCAATTAGTATCAACACAAAATGAATAAAAATTAATAATGATTATAGAGATGTTGCAATAATTAATCATAGTCAGAATTATCTTTTAAAATTTTGAAAATTACTTTACTATCTTTCTAGATTAAAATAAATCAAATGTTTATTTCGAATTATAATACACAAAACAAACAGCCTTCTAAACATGAATCCGTGCTGATACAGCATTTTAAATAATTTAACAAAAAACATAATTTATTAAAGGGATAAGATTCACCCATTTAATAGTCTATGATAATGTCTTATCACATCATATACAATACGTATAAAGTTATTTAACAGTACAATTGTGGTATATTTTACTATTTATTACTACAATTAAAGCTGGCGAACGTAATCATAAAAAAACTGTAATGTGAAGAAAAAAATTAGTAATGATAACAAAATTCAAAAAACACTTTTTTTGTATTAAAAGTCACTGTTTGTTATTTACAGTATATAAAAAGTATATATTGTGAATTATTCCTACATTCCAGGCGCATCTTAAAATAACGCTTCAAATGAAGTACATTAGCAGCATCAAATGTGTACTTTCAGCGCATTCTTCCGCACATCAACCCACCTGGAATTGGAGTCGGTAATCGGGTTAGCATTGATAAACCAGGTGATCTTGGGCTGGGGCACTCCACTGGCGTTGCAGGGCAGACTCCGACTACTCCCATGCTCTAACGTGATTTGTGCCATCGCCCCCCCTCCGTTCTCTATCACTGGAGGGGTGAGCACCAGAAGCTGCGCAGAATGGGTGAATTGGGGAGGAACAATATTAGAGGCGCTAAGTTCACAGTAAAACATTTTGTTTGACTACAAATAGTGTGGAGTTTTAAAAAATATTAACTCCGTCACTTTCACTGCATAGCCAAAAATGCAAATGACCAATTGGAGTACTATAATTAATTTTCGGGATGGAATTTTATTCGTCGCTAACCGCCTATTAATAATACCATTTTTCTTGTGAATTATTTATGTGGGAATCATCGAAGAGTGACAATATTTGCGTGCTTGTGTTTGAACTTCCTTCTTTAAAATCAAATATTACGTAACATTGACAATATAGCGCACTAAACTGAAATTTTCAACATGGGGCTAACTTTATGCAGGCAAACTTTAGATTTATAGACTTCTAATCCTTAGAGTTCTACAACAAGTCTAAACCATATTTAGTGTGGGGCGCATCAAACTAGTTTTTGATATGCAGGCAACAAATCCAATTGTGGAATTCTAAATGTAGTCTTCTGCAAATCTAACAGCGACAGCAATAGAAGCGTTCCATCAATGTAACCGCACACATTCAGAAAATTTGTCATAGTATAAAAATTATTATTCTTTACTCAAAAATCATCAGGTATATTTGTGAAATGTGCATATTCACTTATATGTGAAGATAAATTATCAATTAAATAGTGAACTGAGTGTGACACACTACTTTGATTGATGTTTAAAGTATCGCTAATTGTATTTTGAAAGTTGTTTAATGCTAAATAATGCAGAGTGACACAGATTTGTATTTCAGGCGAAATAGGGCAATCTTTTGCAGTTAATGAAGCCAATTGTTCTGAATAATAATGTCAGTTAATTCATGAATTGCCGACGGGTGGAGACGGTATCTTTTGGATCAAAACTTCTTCATCAGATTAATCATGAAAGGGATCGAACAATCGTTTATATATGTTATTTTTTTATAAAGTCATCCAAATTAAGAAAATCAGCCATTATCACAAAATTAATTTTGAATGATTTCAATATAAAAGTGAATGTCATAAGCACACTAAACATTTTTATACAAATCTAATTGGTTTACTAAGCCTAAAGTAAATATTGCGTGCATACAAAACGTAGAATTCTAACCTATTGACATTAGCATACCATTGAAATAATTTACTAGTCGAATATAGCAAATCTAACTTGCCTACATATCAACTTCAAGAGTTCTAATCTAATCTAAAAATAGAAGTCTATGTTTGTCTGCACACCATAGACTTTTAGAGATCTTTTAGAGATTTTATTGAAATCTGTGCTGCACACCGATTTAAGTTATAGTTATACTTTTAGATTTGTATAGAGTTTCACATTTACTCCCCATTATGCATTTGTAAAGCAATTTATTTTTTTACATTGTTCGAATATACGGGATTTTTTTTAAAGTATATCAACCCAACTTCATATTTTCCTGTTTATTTCTAAAAAAATTGTTTACGATTTAATTTAAGACCATTTCATTGAACATTTTCTAAATTATTTTACAACTTAAAAAAACATTTTCGAAACATTAATAATTAATCCAATCAATTCGCACCCAATACATTTGATATTTGAAATGACTTACCGAAAATATTAATTCAACATAATGAATTTATAACTGAAACAATTTTTTTAATTAATTTAGCAAACAAAAATATTTTAAAAATATATTTTGGTTTACGAGAAATACCTTTTATTGTCAGAGATATTTAAATTACAAAATAACAGACATTGATCATTGGCTTTGAAATTTATATAGACCTATATTAAAATAAAGTTCAACGCATCAACCGAAATGATCAAATACCGACTATGAAATAACCTAAACTAATCGTATTATTACATGAAAATGCCTTTATTTTTGGCACTATTTTTTCTCGAAAAGTACAAATTACACTTATTCGTTACAACATGGTTCACAAAACTGGATTCCTTGACAATTATTCAGTTTTCCTGACACTTTAATATTAAAAACGATATGTTTATGCGTTAAACTAGACGATTCTTGAAGTAAGGAATAAGTCCAAAAGTTAAGAAATAAGCAAGCTTTAATTTCTTTAGTTACGAAATACCAAACTTTAATTTTTTTAGTTGCGAAATACCAAACTTTAATTTCTTTAGTTACGAAATACCAAACTTTAATTTCTTTAGCAATTGCATTATCATTAAACATGATAGCAAAGATTAATGATATAATTTTGCAGTTGTTATATGAAAAATGTTGTTCAATAACGTATAAAATCCAATTATCTAAATAATTGATATTTAAATTATATTTGGAATGTCAATCAATGAAACGTTAATAAAAAACAGTATTGATATATCAAATTTCACAAACATTTATTGATTTGTATTACTCACCTGGGCAGGTAGACTGGTCACGCCAGTGGTTGAACTGCCGGTGGTCGATAGCCAGCCAACACATTGATAGAAACCGGAATCAGCAGTCGTGACTTGTTTGATTTCGAGTGATCGATTGAACTGAGTCTTAACGTAGCGCGAATGGAGAAGTTCACTCCGTTGCCCGGATGATAAGTCAGCGATACGATACCATGTGACACGCAGCTCGCTGATTGGTCTGAAGAGAACGATCGATTGCCGTGAATTTTTAACAAACACATTATTTGGTATAAATAGAAATAGTGATATATTTAAAATCAAAGGTTTTTAAATACATTATTGTGGTCGTGCAATTAACGCAAATAAGCAGACTTCTTGCATCATATAGCAAATGTTAAATGACAAAAAATTCTAAAAATAAGGATAAATGCCGCTAAATCAAATTCTTACTTACCTGTGTTTATGTGTTTCTAAAATTAGTTTTAATAGCAGTTAATAAGTTTAAAATAATCAATTAATAATGACTAAATAAATAATTAACCAATTAACACAAATAAAATATTAATTAATGAGATCTAAAATATATCATTTTTTTCAATGTCGTGATCTTTCTCATTTTTGAAAATGTAGCAATTTAGCATTTATAAATAAAAAATTATAAATATTTCTATTTAACAAATTCTGTAATTCAAAGAATACTTTGTTATATAATCGAATTAGTAATACGATAACATTTATTTAATTGCTCTAAATTTTTTCTCTCTTTTAACTATTTAAATATAAAGTAATTAATAAATAACACAAGTATATAGTTAATTTTGATGCGAGTATCTGTTTATCACTGACATTCTACCTTGCATTGAAGACACACTCAAAATTTGCTGAAGCCGTTAGTGTGACGTTGATGTCAGAAGGTTTGATAATAGCCACCGGATTAAGTCGTGGGCTTATTGAAGCACCTGTTGATGTGAATATATTATAACATAAAAGGGATGTTACAGATTTGTATACCATAAATTAAATACCTATATAGTGTGATGCAAAAAACATAATTTTTTTTGTGGATCAAAAGTTTATTGATATAATGTACAAAGAAGAGCTTGAACCTTTCACCTGACGACCATCTAAATTTATACTCTCATGACATCTTTCTATGAAGGACCTTTTAAACACCTTCAAACAATCTTCTTGGGAAAGTGTTATTTCTCTTTCAATTGATCTTGTCAGTTAGTATAATATATGTTTATTTATTTATATATTTTTAATGTTCCACACATGAAGAAATCGCACACCTTATATTATCATCAAAGAGAGCCCGACTAGCACAACTGTATTGTGGTAGTGCACCATCTTGCTGATACTGCTTGTTTCGATTGGCCGATCTTTAGAAATATGATATATACCTTTTCCGAAAGCACTTCGATGGCAATATCTGTCGCTATTCTCAGTTTCAAACCGAATGTCAAAAGTAATAACACCAATGTGATCAACCATTTTTTAATCTACATAAAATATTTTGCATCATCCTGTATATATACTGTTTAAACGAGATATAAAGTAGTTATATATATATAGTTTGTACAGTTAGACACAGTGGAACCCATAGTGCATAAGAGTTCAAACAACGCGATATTTACAAAAGTTTTAATTAATATTAAATATATTATTTTAAAAGATTATTTGGACTGTAAACAACCTGTATTAAAAAGTTTTAAATAAGCCACATTTTCCGTCAGTGAGTCACTGAGTATAGGGAACATAATTTCGCTAGCAATGACATTATTTTAAATATACTGATCTATTTAGATTATATAGAGAATGAATAAACAAATTAATTTTAACATATGAGATGATATTTTTGAGACTATGAGTCTCAAAATATAGAGTCTCAAAATATAAACATTTTCTCCGATGATAATAATAAGCTATTCAAAACTTATAGAAATTATACATATATAGAAAATATAAATTCAGATATATTTATAACAACAAACAGTAATGAAATAGTTTGCTATCGAATTCTTTACCTGTAACCATCAATTTATAAGTAGGTGTCTTTATGGCATTGATAGTGTAACCATTCTCTAGATTGGCTTGAAACGACTGATTAGAATCCGAGATGCGCAGATCTAAAACCACCAAGCTCCCCGTTAGAGTCAAATGATTTCGTTCGTCGAGCACCACATCTTGAAGGTTCCGGACCCAGGTAAACTTGGTCACTGGGGGGTAAGCAGTCAGGCTATTTGGCAGAGAAAACTGGGCTGCTGATCCGAGGACAAATGGTTTATCTATTGTGGCAAGAGCGTTTGAAAACGGATCCAAATCTGAAGAGAAAACGTGAAGTCTAGTTGAGTCAATAAATTTCATTAATTATTATTTCTGAAATCAATTTAGTTTTAAATAATTCCAATATTAAACAAAATTAATAAACTTTTATATATGTCAATATAAAAGTAAAACTTGATTTGGTTAAGTCAAATAGTAATTGTAGTTACATTTTTGACACTGCGATAAACATTCAAACCTATATAAAATATACATGAATTATATTTTACTACAAAACTGTGTGAGCTAATATATATTTAAAAAAATTTTACTTCTAAGATAGATATAGACCATTTTAGAAGTAGGAGTTATGTCGACTTTGGATCAACTCAACACATTTTATTTTCGGTTGATATGAATTCATACGTCCGTCATTTACGAGCAAATCGGTGATGTTGAGTTAGAAATTGCTATTTAGAATGTGATCAAAAAAAGGTATTGATGCTTCCTACTTTTACCATGAACGGTCATAATCGCTAGCTATCGTCTCCAACAGCAAATTAACTAAACTTAATGTCGGATCTAATAAAGTAGTTTATAATTTGAAGTTCCATTTTAAACATGGTTCAGGTCAAGGTCTTAAAAATTGGTCCAAATATCTTTATTGATAATGTTCTGAATGGAAAAAACAAAAATTCACTGCGATATAATTATACGAATTATTAAATCTAAAAGACATAAAAAAAATCCAATAGAGCAAAACAATTGGAAATATCGCTTTATGAATATTCTTATAGTAACATAAATATGTAATCGCGCAATAATTGACTATCCTACATTATTTTAACATTCAATTAAATTATGGAAAATAAATTCTGCTAGATATACATTTTATTTTCAGATTTTGCAGTAAATGGCGTCCTTGCTTATCCACTGACATATTGCATAAACAGTACATGCTGTGAATTCTGACTCGTGATGCAGTGACAATAAATGTCATCATTTATGGAGAGATTATTTTAAACCTTATTTAATATGCAAGAAAATGTAACCCAATGCATATGAACCAAACGGGGGATCACCGAAATTATTACAAAATTCACATATATAACCAATCAAAAATAATAAAGGACAACATAGAACAAAATGGATTCTGTCATTTAACAATTTTCAAATGGACATTATGTTGCATATACCAATTACAACACTGACTGGTATAAATGTAATGATAGCCTTATTTCTAAATCTAATTTTGATTCTTTTCTAAACTCGTGTGA
>JAUZND010067770.1:0-68733 GCA_034780555.1 Coelogynopora nodosa | reverse complement strand
ACTGGAATGCAAGTAGTACTTATTAAAAACCCAAACAAATCGTCAAAAAAAGCAATTTGAATAGTAAAACATCAGAGTATGTAACTAGGTAACATCATATGTAACTAAGTTAATTTGTTTTAATATAATATTATCTGAATTGTACTAAAGGAGATTTGTAAAAAAAAGTTTTAGGTTACGCTCTTATAGAAATAAGTTTTTCTAACAAAAATTTTGATTTCTATTTTAAAAGAAATACACTATTTTTTGCGTTTTATATAAATTATTATAATATATGTTATGGTATACAATACATAATTTATTTATACAATATAATGTATACTGCTCGAAAACATTGTTCAATGCAAGATTTTTCAAAGTCAAATTAATCTGCAAATTATTTCAACCTTATTTTATACGTAACTTTCCAACATGTCTTAAATCTTTCATTAACGAACATCTCCTTTATTTAAATAGTCTATATTTACGTACAAGGTATACTTATAATAATGAGGGGGGAGGGGGGGGGGGGGGGGCATATGCGTTCCCGTTCTGGTATAACTACACCTGGCTATAAAAAATATTAGCAGTTCTATCATGGAATATAATATTTATCAGATGACGTATAAGAGTGGAGCCACAGATTTGTTACTTTTGATGTATCTAAATGTTTATACTTTTATGGAAGCTAATATGTATATATATACAACGAAATATATATATATATATTAGTGATACATTAACATGTTTTTTGAGAAAAAATATTCGCTAAACAAACAAACGATATAACTGGCTTAATTACTTTAAAATAGCTTAATTGCTAAAATAGCTTTAAATCAAAGAACTTAATTTCACAATTTTATAATCACAGAAAGGTTATCATTTTTATTGAGTAACAATAAAAAGTTCTACTAAATTAAAATATCATTGAAATATTGTATTGGTAAATAAATTATGGTTTCTTACCACCATGGGACTCGAGATTATTTTTTAATTCCAATAAATTTTAGTAAGCTTTGAAAAAATATTTTTACTAAAATATAATTAAAATATAATATTTTATACTCAAACATACACTACGTTGTAATATATAAGTATTTGGTTGGTTGGTGTAATATTTCAATAACGTTTCGATAAAAACGCAAAAAGCAAAAAATAAAATACGTACGCTATGTCATCTGACATTTAACAAAGGTTGACAAAAATAAATTGAATTTGTCATATTAGCCTTGTATTTTCAATACAGAAATAAAAAATAAAAAATAAAATAATAATAAATAAAAATTGTAATGTTTCTCTTCAAATATAAAAATAAATGTATTATTATAACATGTTTTTGGTTTCATTAATTGTACATATAATAAGAATTATGATTTTTATATAGTTAAAAATATTATTGATTATTTTAAGATTAATATACAAATAAGTCGATTGACAAAAAGGTAAGGCTATAGAAAGTTACCCCTTCATTTTAAATTAAACCGACTTGACAGTCATAGTCTACATTGGAAAACGGGTGGACAATGTAAGAAATAGTTTTTAATTCTACATACAATCAAAATTGTTTAATAAATAATTTAACCAGAAATCTTTTTAAAAACTCATCGTTGTTAAAACATTAAAAATATACTATCAGAAACACATAAATTTATTAAAAATATAGATATTGTTCTATCGACATAATACAATAACCTCAAGACCATTTCTAAAGGTACCTTAGTATCTAAAAGAGATCTCATTTTTATTATTTATTAATGCATATATGATGGGTGGTCTCCGATTAGCACCGTTAGATATGAGTGATTACTCCATAACAGTGTAATATTTAGCGTTATGTTAAGTGGGAGGACAGCTTTCAGTTGTTACATCGTAAATTGTAATTTAAAGAAGATGGCTTTATGGGGGCTCCTAACATTGAACTGTATAGGTATTACAGCAAACCGGCTTTGTTATATATTATTGTATAGACGTATAAAGTGAAATTCTCGAAAATTAATAGCCGACGTGTCTCTATATTGACATTACTGTTGCTGCTTGACACTGATTTATTATGTCCAGTTAATAAATTAGTCATTTAGTAATGAAATGTTAGACTCTTTCCAAACATGAAAAATTAGTTTTAACTTTCAATGACCGATTAATATATATTTTAAGAGAGTTTTGAAGTTTTAATTAACTAAATTATTTTAATTTATTATTCATTTTAATTAATTTTTATTATAATTAATTTCACATGCTTCCCAAAATACTCCAGAATACAAATATGCATTTTCAAAATCGTAGTTACAACAAAATACAACAACTTTAAATTATATAATGTTCTTATTAATCCTGCACGAGGCCTGGGGGGGGGGGGGGGGTTGTACCGGTACCCCCCCCCTCCGAGTACATTTTAAAACGATGCAATCGATTAATTTGAAATTTGAAACTAGTACAACATTTTATTGAGGACATTTTAAGAACCATAATTTACTCTGTTTATTATTTTTTATATAACTGGTCTTGAATTATTGACCGAACATTTTTCATTAACTGAAAAGACCTTGGTCTTCACTGGCTTCAACAGCCAATGAAATTTGGAAAAATCTTTTTTTGCGATATAAAAAATCTATGCCTAAGGATAAATTATTATTCTGTAAAATGTATACTACTATATATATATATATAATAGAAAATCATATTTGAGCATTGATAAAAATCTAGAAATATAAGTATGCCTTTGATGTTGTTAGTGTCAGCTAACAGTGTTCGGTATATTAAACATTTCAAATTGTTATTCTGTCTGACTTACAATACTATCAAATTCATGTGAAATATTGTTTATTGTCGCATAAACAGTATTTTATATATATAACTAGTACGCCAATTTTCAGAATGATTGATTTATCAGAAGAAGTACTTGTTCACAAAAATCAAAATTATTAGCAGGACCGGAACAGACTGCAAATCCCATGACACAATGAAAAATAATATACTAGTGCTGAATTACCTTGAAACATAATATAGATTTAATTACACCTTGTTAATTTATTAATTGTCAATTATTTATTTATTTATTTATTTATTTATTGGTGGTTGATTTTGTCAAAACTTAATATGCATTTAATAGTAGTGGATAGTACAACAAATGTAGTTAAGTGAAATGAAACACTATAAATTTAAACACATTACATTATATAAAATAATATATGCATGTAATAAAGTATGTGCATAAACATAATAAAGTTCAATCTATCAACTAAAAGTTTGATCCATCTATAGTATAAAGATCCGTATTTATGGACATACTATGCTAGATATAAAATGATATATATAATAATTCTGCTAAGTTTCAATAAGTTCGATTTATCAAAGATACAATATCTATAATTAAACAAAATAAAACCACTTGAAAGAGAAAAATTTTTATTGATGAAAAACACGCAATATTTCGAAACTATGTTTTGTTTATATATCTTGTACAATTGAACCTTGAACTTGTACAATTGAACCTTAACCTTGTACAATTGAACCTTGAACTTGTACAATTGAACCTTGAACTTGTACAATTGAACCTTGAACTTGTACAATTCAACCTTGAACTTGTACAATTCAACCTTGAACTTGTACAATTCAACCTTGAACTTGTACAATTGAACCTTGAACTTGTACAATTGAACCTTGAACTTGTACAATTGAACCTTGAACTTCTACAATTGAACCTTAATATTGTACAATTGAACCTTGAACTTGTACAATTGAACCTTGAACTTGTACAATTGAACTTTGAACATTGTTCATGTGCTACAATAACTGGATATAGAACATTGTTCATGTGCTACAATAACTGGATATAGAACATTGTTCATGTGCTACCATAACGAAACATCCCGAACGTAGAGAGAAAATTTATGCTTCTCATCTAAAACCGTTACTATTAGCTGGTCCGGTTGTTAGAATTATGGATGATCAATATAATAAGGACCTTGTTTCCAAATCAAATGGCGAATTTGAAGATTTGTTTCGACGTGAAGTGGCCAAATACCGATATAGAATGCAGTAAGGGCTAATCTAACAGACATGAAAACTAAAAACATATTTATATTATATCACATATATTTCGTATATATTATTTAGCATACTAAATAAAAATAACTTGCACTGTTTTAAAGTAAATATATATTTAAGCAACTCAATTTCGTAATATATACTGTATATTTTCAATTGGTCCTATTGGAAATATTATTACGAATAAGTAAAATTTACACAATAGTTAATATTAACCCTCCATGATTATCGGAACATGTTCCTTTCTATACATTTAAAAAAATATGGACTCCGTTTTGTTGTCTAAATCTCCAGTCTCAGAATATATTCTAAACCCCCCTCCCCTCTTGAGTTTTGACTACTTCCAAATAAAGTCAATCTAGTCGACCAGATCTTTCGTCAATTAAAATGACATCTAAATTGACATGTAATTGTCAAATGTCGGCATACATGTTCTAAATGTGGATATTATTACGAAGTAATGTGATACACATGGTGTCCACTGTCCCATGTACACGGGTGTCCACTGTCCCATGTACACGGGTGTCCACTGTCCCATGCACACGGGTGTCCACTGTCCCATGTACATGGGTGTCCACTGTCTCATGTACACGGGTGTCCACTGTCCCATGTACACGGGTGTCCACTGTCTCATACACGGGTGTCCACTGTCCCATAAGTCACGCCATGTTTATTTCTAACAATAATGGACACATGATTCATGTTTCCTTCTATATGTAGCTGCATGGTAGATTTTATAGCCATTTCATTTGATATTCTGGCATTCAAGTGTTCAATTGATCTTGCATACCTGATATTATTATTATAAAATTTGATTGGGAACAATTATGAAACAGAAAAATAATTAGATGCAAGTAATTAAATGACTAAAATTATAAATAATTATTCTTGTTTAATATAGCAGACACCCTGTATATTTTATTTTCATACATCAAACATCGAAATGTTTAGGGGTTCAAAAAAACACCAGTTATGCTAGAACTAGAACGTGTCCTTTGAAGTACCTTAAGGTTTTCTCAAAAATTAATTTTCTCAATGTCAACATATACCTGACAAAAATATAGAAGAATTTTTATTGATCTGTTGAATATACAATTTTATTTCGTACTATACAGTTAAAAACCTGCCAAGATGTCCTGAAAGTCATGTATACCAAAGTGTAATGTTGAAAATATTATTAATAAAAATGTGACATCCATTCAATATTTGTAATTATGCCCATTTTTAAGGTTATCATATTATTTAGAAGTATATATATAGTCAAACCTCTAGAGGAAACAATTACACGAAACATAAAACTTGTCTTAAAATGTTAGAAATTATAGCACAGAAAATACCAATTAAAATATTATCTTCTGAGCCAACATTTTAGAAATACCGACCCCTCTACATAGGGGGTATTTTTTTATGTGACCAATACAGAAACTATTGTCATGGAAATAGTATAATAACAATTAGTTGACATGAATTTATTCACATACTAAAATATGTTAAAAAGAAAACATAGTTTAATTTTTTGATTGTATATAATTACACATAAAATAATTAATGATAAAATTAAATTAAATAAAAAAATTATAAATACCCTTAAAATTATAAATTTAATGTTTATTATTTTAAAATTTTACTTTTTTTATTCTGAATTATAATTTTGTATTGTACAATGTACCTACTTTTGGAAATATAACTTATATAATTATTATTAGTGCCAAAAGTGATACTGTGGCACAATTAAAAAAAACTGCAGAATAATTAAAAAATAATGTTTAGTAACAGAATGGTTTGTTATATATATTGCCATCGGTTGAATGTCAAAGAAATTGAAATATATTTCTATAGTAATTTTGAAAATGTTAAGTATTTTTTTTAATTGAGCGCCATTATGCAAAACTATATGCATAGTTTTGGTTGATAGATTTTTGTGAACATGATTAGTTCAGTATTGGAAATAAACACGACCCACCCTTCACCAAGCAACTGTTCGTAACGATTGCATTTTTTGAGATAACACTACCGCTTTAACCCGTCGTCCAAGGCACATATCTTGTAGGGTTTGCTCCGTGGATGGGGTATTTAAACCCCCCCCCTCGAAAAACAAACTTTTTATATTCCGAATAAGCTGAAATTTGGTATGCAGATATCTTCTAAAGACTTGTCGAACGAATTTTATTTTCAAAAAATTAATCAATTAGTATAATTTTTATGACTTGATTAAGTCATGAACTGCAGTTTAGGAAAACTATAGGAAAATAACCATATATACATATTGACCCATATATGCTACAACTTTTGATTAATGTAACCAATTGACTTGATGCTTTTTGCATCTGATTCCAGATTACGAGATCTATATTAGTTTGGTATATTATTATACTACTTATATAAATAAGCTATAAGTAGTACAAATGCTATTTGAGTAATATTTTAAATTGCAGGTTATTTTATTAATTAATTTTATTATTCAAGTTAAATGTATATAATCTACGATGAACTTATTTTTTCTATTAATGCTGCAAGTTTTTGCAAGTAAGAAAACCCAGGGGAGGGGTATAAAATAGTTCAACAATAACACTATTTTCTTTGGTATCTGCTAAAATATTGTAAACTTTATATTTTTAGTTAGATAAAAGTATTTTAGCCACTGAGTAAAAAAAATCAGTACATTACATTACAGGTCATACATTACATTGTTCAATTAAAAAAATTATTTCTTTATAAAAAAGGTATACCCCCTTCCATGCACGAAGGGAAGGCATACTTCGAGTGTACTTCGAAGACATGTTCACTGAGTGCACAATTTTAACGTATAAAAACAAACAGTTCCAAAGGGCCCTATAAAATGTTGTATTCGATCAATGCATTACTCAAATGATTTGACAAGATACTAATACCTAATGTTTTGTAAACAATGCGAGTGTACCACTACAATATTAAACACGTCATACTTAACACAGAACAGTGATGTATTATTTAAACAGACCATCACGAAGCCTTAAATTGCATCACGCGCATACTAAACACGACCGGCAAGCAATTTGCATGCCTCTCTCACGACTGAATCCTTGTAAAGCAAACCCCCTGTGAAGGTCTTGATATCAGTTTTATGAATCAGTCAGCTGTTCTGTTAGTCATTAATGCCTTATAAATACATGTAACAGGTGATTTGGGGAGTGACAATACACAAACGCCTAGTTAAAGTAAGGTACATATAAAATGTGCATGCTCAGTTAATATAATTCTAGCAAAATTCACCCCATATAAAGGTATTGATACCGTTATCTGAGAAACGTATACAAAATTAAGGAAATTACGTTTGCCAGACAATGTTTACTAATATATATAAATATACAGCATTCAATAATGCTGACTTGTGACTTTAAAATTGAACAGATTTACATAATCCTAGTTCACGCCATTTCATTTGAATACAATATTTAACTCTTATACAAACTCAATTTATATTATCCTGAAAGTAGTACTGCATGAATTTTCAAGTTGATAATTTGTGTGCTTTAAATACAATGTAGTTTTTAACACAGTTGATAAATCAAGTACAATATCACATGAAAATACTAGTAATACATTGAAATTATTGATAGTCGTAAATAGGGTGTAAGCTATTTCTCAACTGTTAAAAATGAGGTAGCATTAATTGAAAGTACATAAATTATTATCAAATTAAATTAGGAAATTGTAGTGATTTTTCAGGTGCCGAATTAAGCGGAATAAACTATGATAAAATTTAATGATGAATAATTATTGGAGTCACAGATATTCGTTTTACTTGAGCAAAATAAAAACGTTGGCATTGTTATGATAAATGGTTACATTAAATGGTAGCAGTACATTCATTGTGCTGGTATCGTGTTACAGGTGCATGAAAGTAATAATCAATACTCAACTATAGAACGTAATAAAATCACTTTTTGCCACATGAATTATTAATAGAATTTATATAGACAAATCAGTTTTTTACGTAGTGTTGTGTTTGATTGATACATATTATATTGCATTGATGATTAATAATTATACACTAAAAATAATAAAACGTTTGTTAATGAATTTTGTGCTGGATTAGTGTTGTCAATTATAACAAAAATGTTGTTGTTTGGATTGGAGACAACCCCCTGGGTATGTTAATAACAATTCTCCCCTTTTCATGCTGAAATTAAATTCTGAGAATGCATTTTCAATATAATTTAATACATACACAAACAAATTATAAAGAGAAAACGATTAAAGATCACAAATCCTCTGAAATCACTAGCATGTATATTTGTTGATGTCATTAATAATAAATAGTAAACAGTACATGAAATATTGAGACAGATATAAGTAACTGAAGTGACAATTATACACTGCATTGTAACCTTTGCAAAGATTGGAATGTGCATGTTATAACATTGCACTTTCTACACATTGAGATAGAGAAAGACAATATACGGGAAGAGGAGGTATAATCAAAATACCGAATGTGGAACCATAATATTACACTGTAGAAATGCCAAGATCTCAAACTGCGTCTTTGAAATGATCGTAAACAAAACCATAGTTTATTAGAATTGGGTTTAAAGAACAATTTTAGTGATGTTAAGGCATCAAATCAATCATTACGTATTGTATATCAGAGAACATGAAATGAGTGAATTTAATAATTTAATTCAATCTTGATATTTCTACATGGGTAACGAGAACTTTGAGGTACTACCTCTTGATCGCACAAAAATAGCCTCCGTCCCATATCAGGCAGACAAGTGGGCTAAATAGATAATAATAATTAATGCCCAACTATTCCCGCTATCACAACAGCTTTGTGTGTAGAGAAAGGAAAGGATCAAAATATATATTATTATGGCCGTAACAACACGAAGGAACGTACGTATCTATAGATACTAATCATTGTTTCTTTGCTAAGGCCTGGGTGAAATTCACTATGTATTAGTTCGAAGTAGTCTGTTATTGTATAAACCAGCCATACTAAAATGAACTCTATGAACAAATAGACAAAATCACAAAAACTGGTTCCTACAAAAACAAACATCACACGTTTACATACAACATGAGGATATGAAGGAATTGGTACATTTGAGCTGAAATTCTCACCGCTTTACGTTTGGCTGATCACTAGTTTTAGATAAATATATATAAATATATATATATATAAATATATATAAATATAAATAAATATATCGACTGTGGTTTATAATATCAATGTACACATAGTACTACATGGGGAGCGTCAATTATGTTATATAATAAAGAGAATTGGGTGTGATATAGTATAAATAATAAACTACGGTAAATGGCAACTGACTGTCGCTTAGCAATAGCCAGGTGAACAGGGTATTATGCAGAAGAGGAATGCTTCACTCCCAATAGTTAGCATGTAAGGAAGGTAGAGTCGAGAGGGGAGGAAAAGGAAGTAGTGGGGCTCAAAAAAGTCCAGTCCGTCCAGTGGCTGCATCTTTTTCTCGTTCAAACTCGGTCATTGCGTCGTTCAATTCGATGACGATCATTTTAGAGATGTTCTCATATTCCGTTCCCATCCACTGAAACAAAGTAAAGTTGAAGGTATCGTTATATAAATGTGACTTTTGATCAAAACATTACATAATTGTTACAGATATTAATAGAAACCCTACAGCATCGGTTTGTAGTATAATTATATTACATTATGAATTATTCTTGCTTTAATTTACAATTTAAAAAAATAAATAGTTGGTGAATTGATGGTGAAATAAGCGGATATGGCCATAAAACGTTGAAAAATGAACTAATTATTAAAATTGGGGATGTCGTCGTGCTATTTTGGTCGAAATATTTTTATTTATATATTTACAAAGTAATCGTGTTTTATAATGGTCTCTTATCGTTAATACGATTTCGGTAAGATATTCCACTCCAATAGTTAACAAATTTATATTATTCCGATAGAAGAGCAAAAGTTCATGCTCAAAATGATGAGCTATCGATCGGTTATCATGATTAAAACTAGCTAACGATGTATAATACAATTGTAAGTCATATAAAGCATATTTCAATTCAATACAATTATTATGGAACACTATATAATTGTGAACCAGAACGGCTCCAAAGAGTATCTCACGCATTGAACTGAAGATAATTTAAATAGAATTGAATACGATAAACAAATTATAGGTAATAAAAACTGACGTGATTTCTATCAAATTATAAATCGTATACGATATACGTAACATCATATTAGATTTGTATAATATCAACCAAGTGATAATTGTAGCTTAAATAACAACCACGTAGACGTACTACATAACTATTTTCAAATGTTGATCGCTGGATAACTTCATGACAGTAATATCAATGACGTGAATAGAGCAATATTTTATTAACATGCCTGCTGACAGTACTGTAATCATAACTCTTAATGATATATTACACTTTTGTAAGTGAAGGACATTTTATTTGGAATTTTTAAATTATTAAATATTCTTGGACTATTGCAAACACAATATGATGACAGAAATAAAAGTAAATGTACTAACTACTATATTGTAAATAATACTACGTATTGTTACATTTATAAACAAATTGAAAAATAATAATTCCAATATTTTTATAGTAAAAAAGGAAGGTTAAATAAATACATGTTAAAAAAATTATATTTTAAACGCAGCAAAAAAGGGAGGAATATCCATCTGATAGATATTTATGAAAAATACGGTTTTACAAATTAACAAACTTAGTTATTTTAACGCATATATTTTTATGGTTTGATAATTAACAGTATAACAGCTATTGTAACTAAAGGCAAACAATGGTCGTGGCTACTATGAAAGTTTTGATTTTTTCTGAAAATTTCGGTTACGTAAAAATGTATATAAAGTTATCAATAGCCTAAAAAAAACAAATTAGATAGTTTTTATATTAATATATTTATTAGTGATATTATATAATAATACCCTTTGCCGATAATAAACGCTTTTATTTTTAAAATAATTATTTTGTGAAATTCGACCGACCAATTCATATACAATGACATATATAATATTAAACAATTGAAAAAACTGTATGTTTTTATTATGATTTTTTTTTTTACATAATACCGGTTAAACCTAACCACGGATTTTCATATTTTTAAATATGGTTTATATACAGATTCAAGACAATAAAAAAACAAATGGTTTGAATCTGTTCTGTTGATGTCAACTATTGATAAAATTTAAAGAAATTACTAAAAAATTCTTTCTAAATAATTAATATGGATAATTTTAATAATAATATATACTAATAAGGAATATTTCGATATAGTCACAAAAATGTTTAAAAACATTGGAAAAATAGTTTTATAATTAATAAAATGTCAATTGATGACGTCACAGATAACAAACGGCGCGACAATTATTCCATTAATACGTAAA
Organism: Coelogynopora nodosa; assembly: GCA_034780555.1. Classification (NCBI taxonomy): domain Eukaryota; kingdom Metazoa; phylum Platyhelminthes; order Proseriata; family Coelogynoporidae; genus Coelogynopora; species Coelogynopora nodosa. Next base: position 57,310 of record JAUZND010067770.1, on the reverse strand, counting down.
ACATCGTTGTAATCGAAATATAGCCCATGTTGTTAAATCTCAGTTCAATTGGACGACTCTCGCGTGTGTTACAGCCTTATGAAAAAATACGGATGTGTTGTTTACACCACCCTAGAAATTCTACTGGTAACCAACATATCTTAGATAAATATTGATAATTATTAACTCGACATCAATTACACAAAGTTTACATTTTTATCATTCGAAACTGAGGGCTATTTTTGTTGATTCTCCCGTTTGTATTGTCAGATACGAATTGCTACCAGGGAAAATTAAAAATATATATAATCGTAAGCTTCGTGTACTAAAATTAAAAAAAAAGAGTTGGTAACATAAATGAAAAAAAACAGATTAATATAATATTATAATCTCCCTATTATTGACCAATACCATTTCTTCAATAACAGTTTATGCCTTATTTTGAAACTAAAATTACTGGGAAGCCCACCTTATCGGGATGAATTGCTCGCACGGCGTTCTTGTACTGCTTCTTGACATGGTCAATGGAGACAAGTTCGGCCATGTTGACCCCGTTCCACCTCACTCCGTCCCATAGCATGGTCGGCAGGGAGCAGAGGAGGGCCCTGATGTTGCGCTCTTTACCCTCAACCCACTCAATCACCTGTTGGAAGGTGAGGGAAAGGTAATAAACTATTGGAACGCGGTTTTGAAAATATTGAATTCTCTGATCTTTGATGAAACTAACGTTATGTTTCAGTAAAATAAGTAATTTAAATAAACAAAAATATTAAGATTAAAATCTTTAACATGTTTGTTTATTTTCATAAATGATCACTATTTTTTAATTAAGAATTAATGTAAATGTCGGCTTGTTGGAATTTGTTTCATTGAAAATTTCATAAATAAGAATGCAAATGATTAATAAATCTAAAACATTTACAAGTTACATGAATTTTATCAATAATAAACAATTAAAAATTTCAATGGACTAACTAATTATTATTAGTTAGTTACCTTCAAACAATTTATCTTTTGTAATACGGCTATAGCAAAATATGAAAAAATCATTAAAGGATAAGTATTTTGAAGTTTAAAAACAGTTTTTAAAATGTTTTTATTGTGAAATTTTATTATTGTAACTTATTACTTTTTATTTAAAGTATTTTTTAGTGTTTTCCCGCATGTAAACTGTACGTTATCCTGTCGAAAGGTGCAGTTAAAAATTATGTTTAATGTATACTTTATGTATTTTCGCATTCTCAAACTTTGCAGCAATAAATAATAAAACCAGATTACGAAGTCGTCTTAATCTATTTATATAATATTATATATTTCATCAATCACCTATAAGTAAAACAAATTTAAACTTTACCGCTATTTCGGGAACATGATATTTAGTATAGAGAGGTACCCATCCCCCACTACCATCATAACTCTTTACTGGACACATTTGAAAAAATATAGTCACCAACGAATGAGTTAATAATATTTGACTTATTCATTACGCGTTAAGCATGTTGCAAAGTTACTTTTTATAATATTGTGATATTTATGTTATTGGTCAAAAGGCAAACATCAATAGTACACAATACACTCACAAATGGCAAAATAAAGATGTCATATGACTACCATGACCGGTCAACTACAAACTCCCCGCGGGTTGAGTTACAACTTTCAACTTGTTCACAAATAAAGACAAAACATAACATTAATACTATAATGTAGAGAATTACTGCCGGCATCATTCGTGTATGTATGCTAAGGTAAACATGCAGTCCCTATATTATTATAGTAAGTATACAACATCGTATATTATATTATATAGATATAGTGAAGTCTAGTTGGCGTCTGGCGCCGCTACCTCGGAGTGACCAACTGTGAAATTGACCGATGTTCACTTCAAAGTGTGACTCGAATAGTCATTTGCATTTGACTCTGTGGATGCCTGCTCGTACGTGTGCAGAACATTATCTAGCAACATCTCGACACGGCGAATACTAATTCGTATTATGCAACTCGATAATTAGCTCGATAAATAATTTATGTTTTGTGCAATCTCTGACGATCTCGAATTTTTTTATTTAATAATTAATGGCGGTTGTCCCTTCGTAGTTTTTTTTATATATAATTTTTTTCTAAATTATTTCAGAATTTCAAATATAAATCAACCTATTTGTTCTGAATAATATTTTTGTATATAATCAGCAGCTGTCGTTTCAGTTTTATATGTTACATCTGTACAATAATAGAAGTCGCATTTACTTTTCTCGATTTGAGAACACTTTTAACTATAACAATGTGTCCTCAAAAAGCTATAAATTTTTATACAATGCCAACTAATTGAAATCAGTAGACTTCCACCTTAATAAAAAGTATAAATAGTATACAGGCCTAGTACACTACCTTCCTACTATTTAGAACTAGTTTCTACTTCTATACGATAATTTTCAGTTTTACAATGTCACAACACTTTAATAGTTTTTTAAGGTAAATAAAATAAGTAAAACAAAATAATGAGTGTACAACAGTGAAAATGTCACGAAATTTTTTAGACCCGAATAAACCAAATAGTCAGCTTAAGACAGATATGCAGGCAACATTCCTCGGTAAGAAAGTGTCGGCAGTAAAATAACATATATAAATAAAATATTAGTGTACGAGTCATGCCGACAAATAGTGCCGAACCAGGCAGGAATGCTTCTTAATTAGGCCTTGGATAATGCTAAGTTCCCCACGCACGATGTGACGAACTGAATAATTTGAATCAAATGACCACAATTAGCCAGTGATATTATGCTTACCACACACGTAGGCAGACGAGGTCGGATCTGATCTGTGGGCATAGTTTTCATACCAGATCGGTTAAATCATGCAAGCAGTGGAGCATGGCTAACTCAATTTATACAAACGGCACGAGCAATTGGTTCCATTCGAGCATTCTTTAACGGAATTCCGCGAGAGCAGCCATCGGCATCGACAATAATTTATACCTCGTTTTTAATTTGTTGCATATATAGTAAACTAAGGTGTTCGCAAATAATTATTATTATGTCAGTGAGTAATGTGGATTGGCTATTTATATTGCGAATAATGATACATGAAAGTAACCCGAGAATATAGTATTTTGTGACGTGAGCATAAAAGAATGCAGGATATAATCGATTAGAGTTATATAGTTAGGTACAAATTATAATGATTTTTTTATTATTAATGATAGGCTACTCCATTAAAATGTTAACCCTATTTAATTTCCTGTATATTTTTCGTTTTTAAGATATAACGTTAAAATTCAATGGCAATTACGTCCACTGCAACATAGTATACTTAAATCACTAACTCATATAATATCTAACATCATTTTTTGTATATTTAAATAACTTTTTGCAACATTATAGTTCACCTTAGCCGCTCCTGCCATCAAATCTTACCAATCGATATGTCAAATATCGACGTAATGGTTACTTTAGATACATTCAAATTATTATTGATGATGATAATCAAATAAATATTATTTAAAAAATCTTTATTTTCCTATAATACTTAAAAAGAAAACATTTTTGCAATAAAGAATAACTATAGGCCTATACCTATTAGTTATAGCTACATAATATATATCTTAGACATTTTATATAATATTATCTTATCTGTAATTAGATACTAAGCGTTAAAAACTTAAGGGAAAAATAATGTATATATAATTTACATTCTATTTTGGAAGTGTTTTGGTAAAATTAGCTTAATTTGTAAAATTTGCGGCCAAGGCAGACGTTAATGTTACAAAAAAGGTGAACTAAATAGGGTTAACAGTTAATGAGATCACACTTTAATATATTTAATTATGTAACTAAAAACAACAAAATGACTGTCACCGACTACACACATAATTCAAATAGTTCGATGGTAGTTTTTAGCAGTTTTTAAAGGTGTCTAAATCTGAGATGAAGAGTGCAGGATAGAATTTATACAAAAACATTTTAGTAATATTATTATAAACTATTAAAAAAATGCTGATTAATTCCTACACATCGAAAAAAGGGGAAGCAGCAATATAACGATTAATTGTATTATTAATATTACAAATTTGTCAATAATTTCTGCCCAACGATCGGGATGAAGAAGAATCTAAAAAACACAGACCTTGAGCTTCTCAGGATCCGTCTCCTTGACGAGCTGTTCCCGGCGCATCTCCTTCATCGTCCTGGGTGGTGCGTTACCATTGGTCTTCCCTCCCGGCCCGAAGGCATCCCCCAACAGGTCCCCGAATGCGTGCTCGCCCACCCTGGGCTTCGTACCGGTCCCACTGACACCACCGCCGACATTGTTCCAGGAGACCCCGCCGCTCCCCACCGGGGTGGCCGCCGGGGATGGACGGGGAGAGGTGCTGCGTGGCGGGGGGGCTGTTGTTGCGGCTGTTGGTGCTGGCGGCTGTTGCGGGGGGATACTGGACCCGCCCATCTGGTACCCACTGCCCATGGCTGAGAGATGAGAGGAAAGTTTCAAAGATCTGTTTAGAGGGGAGTCGGAAGGTTTCTCAGAGAGCGCGCCTTCGCAAATTATAGTGAAATTTAAAAAAAAGATAGCTATGATATAATATTAATTTATAAATATGTTGATGAGATTAATAATAAATAATGACAAAGGTGAGTTGTTTAATAATACATTTTAATCATAAATAGTTTTGGTTAAAACGATTATTTTCACATATTTTCTTTAATAAATATTTTTCATTTTATATGTTGATAAAATATTAGCGATACAGAATAGCCAATTTATCCGAGTGTAATATTTATGATATTCAAAAAAACCGTTTTAAGTTAGATTATTCACAATTCAGAATATTGAAGTATTGTAAAGGTCTAATAGAATTTATTTTGAAAAAATGTAGTTAGTATATTATTTGGTTATGCATGCGTAAGCACGAAATAAGTGAACCATATTTCTCAACCAGCATTGTTCGTTATAATAACATGATACAAATACTACGTAATCATAATAATCGGTTTATTATAACATTACAATGCATTTAATTTATAACTGATTTTGAAAAACAAGATTAGTTACTCAGTAAACAATGCAGTAAATAATTGACAATTGAACACCTAGTTTTGAGAGAGTATAATAGAAGTTACCCCCCAGAAATGCGTTTACATTCTCAATACATACACTACGCGTATGGCCGTTAATCCTACCACCACTTGAGGACCGAGGTATTCCATCGACACGCAGCTAGGAATCTGCAGTGCAGCACTATTATTATTATCAACAATCTGGTCAACACCAGGATCCAACAACTTAAGCAGGCTCAAGCCCCCACTTAAGTTGCAGCTTACACGCGAAATGAGCGGGGAACGCAGGTATCCCAATCATCATGACAACTGGACAACCAGTATATTCCCGCATATAGGTCACTCGACGACAACTTCTTCTAACAAGATCAACTTAATCCTCTCAATTTCTCTGAGAGTGTAAATCTCTCGGTCTCCTATAATATTATGCTGAAGTATGAAAACTGAGTCGATATATCACTGTCTCGCCCAACACAATTATTGTGTTAAGATGGCACACTTATGAGTTAAAGAAGTACCATACAAGTTAATTGACAGATACTAATTATCAATTTGAATGTGAAACTTTCTTACCCCGGTGAGAGGGGCCGTATCTTTTGTCACTGGTTGTAGTTAATTATGTGAACACCACCAGTTCTGTCCTCTACATACCAAACGATTAAGAGTAATTATCATTATTAATTTTCAGATAACCTTATATCACAAATCTAGGCAGGACATTTTAAAAGATCAATCTTAGACTGCAACTTTACTAGTGTTTCAAGAGACTAACGTAACATTTTTATCAAAAAATAACTTTCTCGGTGAATTATTTATTTGTATTATTATTTTTAATAAATATTTTTAACATGTTCAGATAAAATCTTTGAAATAAATGTATAGATAATATCATTTTTAAAAACCTGTAATTTATTAAGGAAATCCTTAAGTAAAATATTCAAATCAGTCAGAATGTCGCCATATAAAAATAATAACATGAACTAAACTACAATTTTTAACTAGAAAATATCTTCATCCATTGAAAAGTTCTAATAATAAACTATCTCTTGTTGTGCATATTACAAGATGAGTAACATAGCATCGTTATATTAACCCCCAGGTATCTGGTACCAACTGCATTATTATGACATATTATACAATGTAAAACATTACACATAATACAGGATGTTTAAACAGAATGGTAGCATTTATTGTATGTTTTGATCATAAAGGTACCGATGTACAGATCATTCTTTTGCATCTAAAAGAACAAGTAGACCTATAACACGGATGCTATTTATAAACACATATAAGTATATAAGCCGAGAGTAATCAAGTATCAAAAATAATATTTTATAAAATATATGAAAACAAGTAATTACAGATAAAATTAATTTTTATTATTCCATTATTTTTATAATAAAAAAAGCATACTGTGTTATGTATAATATACTAAAATAGTAACACACCTCTACCAATGCATTAGTAAATAATAAATACTTGTTTCTATTTTAACGACCCGTCTAGTCGGCCTATTAAACAATAGTATTACAAAGCTTAACCTTAAAATACAATCAATAAAGATTAGTACACATTTATTACAATAAATTGAACATCAATAGAAAAAATCAACTCACGCGGCTTCCTTTGATGCTGGGGACTGGCATGCGGTGACCGAGTGATAGTGTTGAGTGAATCCGGCTTCTTAGCACCGCCAAACAGATTGTTGAAGTCCGAGAATGGGTCTGGAGGTGCCGCCGAAGACTTGGTGTTCAATGAGCTGGAGGAGCTCTGTCGGCTGTCTGACAGTGGAGTTGCTGAGCGGGTAGGAATGCAATGGATAGGATGCACTTGGAGTGGTTTTATGCTTTTATTATCACTTTCATTATACTTATTCATTTTTAGTTAACAATCTACTCATTGTCTAAATGGCCAAGTAAAAAATATTCGTAAGGACGTACAGTTGTATTGAAATATTAATTTGACTTAAAACACATTTATCCTTAATAAACATTATTTTGATAATATTTCAGTCCTAGTGCTTCACATATAATATGAAACTGCAAGATTTTTAAAGATAACAAGACTCCTACAAGCTACGGTATAAGTCCTAAAACACACATTCGGTATCGATTCATGCTCAATTAAATAAACGCTTATAACTAATATATTATTATTAAACCATACGTCCCAGTGAAACCGAGAAATAAAGAGTCACCTTGAAGAGTAACTCCACCGGCCATGCCACTCGGCAGGTCAGCAAAGGGATCAAAGCTGGGCTTGAACGACTTATTCTTTCCACTAGAAGCGGCAGTGGTAGCAGCGTGTGGTGCTGCTGGCTGTGTCTGACCCTCTCCACCGAAGGGATCAAATATTGTGTTCCCCCCTCCCTCACCGCCAGCTCCGAAGGACAGAAGATCATCTGCCACATGGATGCTGGGTGCTGCTGGGGGGACGGGTTCCGCAATTTCCCCAGCGCCCGAGAGTAGATCATAGTTGCTCGGGTGTTTGCTGGTCAAACTACCCTGCTTCTGTTCGGCAGATGAGCCCGACCCTCCAAAGCCCAGCAGGTCCGCCACCCGCTCCTGGTGAGGAGGGGGGCCAGTGGAGGAGGTCTGACGTGCGGCCAGAAAATCGGCAAAGTCGTCCTCATTAACTGCTACCGCTGCCGTGGAAGCGGCGGGGAGTGAGTTGTCAGCATCAGCAGCGCCCCAGTTGGATGAATCGTCGCTGGCCTCGGTTGTCGTCGTCGGTTCCGCCCAGTCGAGGTTGGAGAAGAAATCGGTGGTGGTAGGTACTGCTGCTACCGGCTGTTCTGCAGGTCTGGCGGGTTTGGGAGGTGGCTGTTTCTCAGGTCTGGCGGAGGAGGATGTGTGCTCGGGGGAGGAATCGTCATCTGTTGTGTCGTCGCTGTTGGCTGCTACCGAGGGGCGTTGAGACTTGTTAAAGCGGGCTGTCGAGGGGGGGGGAGACAGTAGAAATGCCGAGAAACCGATATTTTATGGAGGATTAATAGGGATCTCGACTCAAGTGCTTACAATATTAAAAAAATATTTAATTTTCCAAGTACAGGGTTCAATCTTTCAGACAAACACATTTTCACAGACACTAACCCATTTTAACTGATATTTTGTCTTACTTTTCTCCAGTATGATCCGATGTTCCTGACATTTCCCCCTGTTACGACTGTACAAGCTGTTTATTCGGTTGAGAGATTTTTTTCAAAGAGATTAATTTGTACAATATTTTAAAATGAAGACCTCGTCTTTAAAAACTACAACTAACTACATGGTACTACATCATTACTCACATTTTTTTATCTAAATAATAATCAATATGAAATTACGAATTAGTTATTTATTTCGATGACGTAATGTCTCATTGGGATTTATTACAAATGACAGTATAATTAAATCAATCATGCAAATATATAATATTCATAAAAATCTAAAATTATGATTTTTTTAAAGAAATAATAAGGCAGATTGTGAAATATCAACAGTTTGCTGTTTCCTAATAAAAACAACTGCTCCCTAGTCTTTACTACTCTCACCAAAATCCTTAACTATCTGCCGCATTTCATCCATTTCCATGAAGAGCGTCTCCTTGGACATTCCCTGGCACGATAGATTCTCCCAGGGCAGAGGTGCCTTGTGCTTGCCCGCTCGTGGCTTGTCGCTAGGAGACACGACTATATCTATTGAAACTTTGAAGTTGTCGGGGTACTTGTCTGGTGTGTCCAGGTGGTCTAGCTCTTCTCTACAATTAGTGGTAGAGTGTGAATAAACTATGTACACCTTATAATTATCGTGTTTTCTAAACTTATACTACTATTTAGTGAGAGTAAAACTAAATATTTTTAAAGTAATAATAAAGAGAACATAATGACAAAGTAGATAATCTGTTTACTAATCTTATAAACAAATATAACCTCATTGTAATTATTTGTCTTTAATGGTGGGTAATTGTTTAATAAGCGGGAGTATAATACACAAAATAAATAAACAATGCAAGTACTAACATACTGTTTTGTAAAGATTTGGCATTTTAAAGTCAATTTATTATTCATAAATAATAAGTTATAAGTCAAATGTTTTCATCGTTATTCATTTTAACTAAATTATTTTTTATATTATGGCATAGTATACCATTTATATTATAATTTATACAAGACAAGTATTTATTAAAAAACAAACAAAAAAGGAGACAAAATGTTGTTATATACAATATGAAAGCTTAATTAACACTGAAAACACAACCACAGTGTTAATATTTAACTAGAAAATATGTTGTTACAATCTGAATAAAGGAATAGGTTAATTATCATAATATTATTTAAAAAAAGGAAAAGTTACCTCTTGAAATGAAGAGTATTTTGGTCTTGGTGGACGTAACCAGTGTAAAATTGTATTTGGCAGATTTTCAGTGAAGATATCTGAAAGACGAGATATAACGCAATTTAAAAACAAGGTCTAGAGGGCGATTATAACACATATTAAATATAATCGGGCAAAGTAGTTATATATATAAATCAATAATTACTAATTAAAAAAGTGAAAATTTGAAGGTGCAAATTTAAGCATTCCATACTTTTATGTAACTAAAAAATATACGGTAATAAGCTTGTTTAAAAATAGCAATCAAACAATTAGGCAGCTGTTAGTTAATAAAATTCCACATTTTCTACATGCATTTAATGTACCTTCAATAATTTCACATTTATCATAAATATAATTATTATGTTAATTATTTCCAAGCAAAGGAAATATGTTGTAATATAAAGGCAATAAATATAAATATTTACATTGTTAAAATTTGTGAACGATATGGTTAGTGCAATAAGCATGTTTGAGCAAGCAATCAAATGATCAAACTTCCAATAAATAAAGGCTACAGCGTATCTCAACATAACGTTAAAGTAAAATTAACATAACATGGTTTACTTTTTGAGATATGTCTCCGAGAATTTGGTTTAGCTTAAAAAGGTAAAGCAAAATATATTACATGTTGATACAAAACAGAAATAAAAATATTTCAGCGCAAATAGAAAATAGGATGTTATAGAAGACAGCAACAAGAACATACCTTTCCTTTACTCGCAAAACTGGATCTTGTATGATACAGTGAAATAGTGACATCTCCAGTAGCTGAAACTCCATTTAGAGGGATCACAATTTGACCGTCTTCTATAGAATAAACTCTGGAATATAGTTGACATTACATAGTTACAGAGATAGCGATATAGGTAGAGACACTTTAGAACAAAAAATTGAATTCAACTAATCTGAAACAAGAACAAACTTATCTGATCGATTGGATTTGCAAAAAAAAGAATTAACATACCCAGATTCATTGCAGTACATAAACCTAAAGCGATAACCTTTCATTTTAAAAATGACCATAAAAATAAAAATAGCTAGTAAAATATAAAAATAATCATTTTTAATTTTTGTAAAACTTTTTACATTTACTATACTCGTATTATTAGAACACAAATTAAAACTTAATATTATATAATAAATTAAAAATATAAAAAAAGATATGACAATATTAACATTTTAATCGGATTTAGCTGTTGTGTTCGGCATACTATGTCTTTGTGACTGGACTTTCACAATTGCACTATGATTTAAATATGACATAATGGTATTTTAGTACTATTTATTATCTTTTAGAATTAAGATATATATTTTGAATGTTTATACTTATTTACTTCTTGCATTTAATATTTTTGTTATATACATATTGTTGCTATATTTTATTATTATTATATTACGTTAATGTTAATACATTATTTAAGTAAAGTTATCTTCGATATTATTGATAGTTATATTTGAATATCGTTGTGATATTACTTCTTTAATGCATATACTACTACTTTCAAAGTGAGTAATATGTTAGATATGGTATAATAATGTGTTAAAGAAGTAATAGCACGCAAAAGAAAAACTACAATAAAATTAAAAGTTTATTACAATTAATACAAAATATCAAAGCTTTCACCTTTCATCAAGAGGGCATAATCATGGTGTGAATATTACAAATTATTATTATTGTGGTTTTTCTTTTGCATTCCTTACAGTGACTATTACTTGTCTTTATTTATCAAGTAATAGCACAACGTACATAAATTTAACACTTCACACAAGGTCCACGTTTTCGAGAGTTTCAGGTATAATTTTTAATATTCGATGCTTGCCTTATTTAATGTATGAAATTAAGACGTATATATGTATGATCTGAAAGTATCATATCACTTAGATTAAAGTAAGTTGCGCGAGGCGTTAAAATGTGTATTGCTTTTATACAAAAAATACTTTATGCTTACCAGTATTTGAGTTTTTGAGAAAGTGAATTTGAAATAGACTAGATACACACTATTTTTGAAAAAATAATATGCATAAGTTACCTCATTGTCTCATAATCCGTAAGACTGGAATAAACACGCTTGTTATCTTGATAGATTTCAACGTATGGTCGACAACCAGTTCTAAATAAAAAAGCAAGTCAATATATTGCGTATGTCACCTAGTATGCAAATATCAACATTATTCAAAATATTATGAGAAAATACATTTTCTCAAATATTGAAATTAGTATATTACAAATATTAAAACTAACTTCATTCTGTTAAACATCGGAACGGGGGAGAGTGTCACGTTTACCAACATGACGGGTTTGTGATGCGGAAGTTCTGGTTCTGGCTTAACCATGCTACACACATAGTGGACATATCTGTATAAAGGGGGAAGAAAGGCCTGGATATGCATTTATGTGATACGTTTGCAATATGTAAACATATGCGACTTAAAGTAAATGACAACATTCCATTCTATTTATCGATATCATCATAAACAAAATAAGAAAGAACCAGAAATAATCAAAGCAGTTACCATAATAGTAACAAAATTGTATAATAATACTAAAAACAACATTCAACACCGTATTCCAAATCGATAGTTAAACAAAATGGATGTGTTACAATCAAACAATAAATAATATTTCAGGATATGTTTAAAATCAAAAAGATAGCTTGTCTCTTTAAGTCTGGGATAATAAAATAACAAGTCAAACATGAGAATTTAAGACACTTTATTAAACCTAATAGTAAAAAACATAACTAGGTAAAACATTATATAATGTTTTACCTAGTTATGTTTTAATATTTAGTTAGTTATAATAGTTAGTACTAGTTATAACTAGTTAGTTATAATTTTTGTATTTATCAATTCTAGTGATAATGACAAATGACTTATTATCGATGAGTCATTATCACTAGAATTGATAAATACAAAAATTATAACTAACAAATTCCATTAAAATTTATAGTACGAAGTATAAGCCGAACAACATTTTATAATAGGTCGTAAAATAATGTGCCATATATTATCATAAATTCTTAATTTTTTATTTAAAATGTCATTATAGCATTTACACAGTACATACAGTTATTATTTTATATAATACCACAAAAATGTAACTTCGGCTCGCACAACATTACAATAAAAAGAACCATCGACCAGCCCAGAGCCCCACCTGATCTGCGAGGCGGTGAGGTTGGGATTACACCGGCGCGACGAGAACAACTGCAGCGCGGGGTTGACATGATCAAACAGGCGACAGAAGCACATGAGAGCACAGACCAGGAGAGCGCTGGCCGCCTTGCCGTCAAGACAGTAGACCACGCAGAGGTGCCCTGGCGCCTCAGTCAACCACACCACCATGTTGACGCACAGCTCGATGAGGCAGTGGAGAGCGGGCGCCGTGGTGGGGTCGAAGCCGCGCTGAGAGAGACGACCCTGCGGTAACAAAATAATAGTGTTAAATATTTTTTATTAAAATGATTTGAAGAGTTAAAATATATTCAAACAATTTTAACATGCGCAAGTTTTCTATAAAATATAATTTATTGCTTGCATATCTAAAACTTTTTTACTATATTTATGAACTTTTTACTTCTATAAATATTTAAATCCTTATTTTACAAAAGCTTTCGGGTAAGAAGTTAGTCGTATTGAACTGCAACAGATCAATATAAGAGTCAAATCTCTATCTATTTCTTACTCTATGCTAAAAACAATATAATATACAGTTATTTAGAATTAACGTATATTGCACCTCTGCACTTCGTATTTTGTTTCGTTTGATTCAGCATTGGGTTCAGCATTCAGCATTTAGAGACAAGTTATATTTGTAAAAAATATCAACGTTTAACAAGAATAATTATTTAGACGGTATGTCGCATTGTTTGTAATTATTGTTATACATATAACATCGTTCTAATATAGTTAAATGTCATTTTTCTTACGAGTAGACAAAATAAATTGGTATTTGGATATATTATAATGTATATAATGGTATATAACCGATATCAATTTGTTAAAAAGTTGTGACTTACGTAATAAAAAACACACGTCTTAATATTTAAAGTCACGTTATAGTATAAATAATTTTAAACTACCAAAAAAGCTATCATCTATATTTACTTTGTTCTTAATGTATGCTATATCGACATGATATTAGCAACCAATGCAACGGATAAGTCGAACTTTAAACATTTATTTTATATTATAGTATTGAAACATTATCTGAATCGAAATGACAATTTCAACATAAAACGTAATTACAATTTTAATTTTAACAAGTAATTTCAACGTAAAACGTATAAATAAAAATAAATTTATTAAATTAATTGTGATTGCTTTAGAATACAGGAAGATAAACATAGTAGTATTACTTGAATAATTTAATATGAGTAAAAAAATCTATTATGAATTCCCCTGAAGATCTATTATTTAATTCGCATATTACTATATTGGGAGTTGTAAGTAAAAATAAGGGCATAAAATAAAAAGAAAAATGCTAGATTAAACATGTATGAAATACTTCACTGCGTATTAGGTGTGTCACAACGTCATTTCCGGTAATATTACAATAACGTTAAATAATAATGTTACTCCATTGTTTAACATTGTATGATTCGAGAAAATCGTTTTCGGAACTCACCAATGACACAATGACACTAAAATTGTTTATGAATTGACTTTATTGATGTTTCGTAAACTGAAGTAAATGAGGAGGGCTAAACCTGAATATTTAACTATGTAGGTTATATAAATAGATAGCTATCTTTATTTCTCATGCATACAAAATAGTGCAAAGGCGATGAAATCTACAATGATATGATAATTAATAAAATCGTGTAATTATAAATACGCTTACATATAACATAAAATCATGATTTTGTAAATTATTGACACACTAAAATATTGATTAAATGGTACACCTACTATATATACTAAATAGAATTAACCGAAATCTATACAATACTGTTTATTTTATAATAAATAAATAGCTTAAGGTTAAAAAAGTAGTATAAATTATAACTAAATAGTACTGTAAAAGATAGTATATAGTTTTTAAAAACATTCCATTTGTCATATTTAACGAGTATTATCACACATTTCGCATAATAAATACAGGATATTTAAACTAACAGTTTATACTAGACACGTATTTATTAATTTAACCCTCCATTAATACGACATTACTGTTACACGCTTAAATACGAAAGGGCCAATCCACCCTTACTGTAACTTTACATCTACGCTGGCAGAAAGAGAGAGAGAGGTCTCCTTTTACCTGAAAGCGGTCGGAGCGGGTAGTGCGGCTGGCCAGGTTGTAGACGGCATACTGCTGCGAGTGGCGAGCGTCCAGGAAGCTCTGCACGTCCTCAATGTGGTTGCGAGCGATCGTCTCAATGCCGCCCTCCACGGGGAAGGAGAGGACTGGTGGGGAGGTAGAGAGGCGTAGTACTTAGACGAACACTTTAAAATCAAATGTTTAATGTGATTGTTACAAGAAATTTGTGGCGTGATGTAGAGCATACTTCGTTAGTTTAAATAAAAATGAAAAATAATTAATAAATTGGGGGGAAAATATTATTCGCTATAATTACAAAAGTAAAATTTCATATTAATGTTTGAAATGTTCTGTTTCTTAATTTTAAATAAGGAAAATTTATTATTTTTAAAAAATGTGAAATTTTAATCGTTTCAGAATACCTATTCGCGTAAAAATTATGAAAAAAGTTAATCACAATTACGACGAACATTTTCTCCCTTCCATTACTTGATAAAAATTATATGTTGACCAATTAATAACACATTTTCTCTGTGGGTTTTATATAATATCTATTTTGCTTAATCTAAAGTACAATTTATTTATAAACGGAAACCAATAATGCTTTAATTATGATATCATCAATAAAAATATACTAATATTAAGAATGAAGAGCAGGAAGAATAAAGCATAATTATGATTAACAATAAATTAAATATATGTTGAACTCACCTATGATACGTGATGTAATATAGTTCAAGTCCATGTCACCTTTATTCATAGTTCTGTGAAACAGAAAAAACAACATAGTAAATATTCAAAAGCAATAAACAATAATTGCAAATCATTCTGCAAATTGGTAATATGAATAAGCAGAGCACTTAGATGAGAAAGAGACAGATCGACTCACGCGGACACAGTCTCCATGACCTTGCTGGAGGCGTCCTTGATGTTGCGCATTAAGTTGCCGGCGCTCCCCTTGAGGAAGCCGAACATGCCCGCCCCCTGCTGTTGTTGACCCGGCTGCCCCTGTTGATACTGTGCAGGACCAGGGCCGGGTTGTTGGGGGACGGGGGGGCGCTGTTGGTGGGGTCCGGGGGGCCGGGTAGATGCCGGCTGTTGGCCTACGTGTCTTTGGAGGGAGGGGCTGGGAGTGCGCTCACGACTGACGGGGGTGTCTATGTGAGGGACGATCATCACCATTGAGAATATAATATTGCATCACGATTGAATATATAAAAAAATTAAGCGATTGAAATCACGCTGTAACAATATATTATTACACTACCAATATCATAACTTCAAAATAATAAAATCACATACGACTAGTATATTACTATCAATAAGTATAACTGTTATTTTTGCTTTATGGAGTCAGCAATTATTTTCACTATCCTATATATTTTTTAAATAAAATCGACTTTATTGGCTATAATTAAAGATCAATATTAATTTAATACATTGTACAGGGTGACCACAGATGTTTCATGCAAAAATGAGGTAACATATTGAAATTATATTTAAATATATTATATTAAAAATATTGAAGTTTATAAATTTAAATAACTGAAAAACACAAGATTTAAAAGGTATACCAGAATTGATATATTTTGTTATATTTAAAATTCACGATGTAATAGTTTAAAAAGAATTGTTTACAGTAGCATTGATGAAGCTAATACAAACTTTGTTATTTCACGGTCAGTTAAAAATAAATTTGCACAAACATTTCACTATGTACAAAATTACAATGGTAGATGGTACTACAAGGTTTATGTTCTTCCGCAATTCAGTACACTGAAACGACTGGAAATGTATAATAGTAATCAGGTGCTTATAAAAATGTTTACATCTGAATTACTGAAATAAATAGCAATATTGTATACTGCTTTTTTTATAAGTTTTTGACATCTTAAATGTATAAGGTAGTTTTTATTAATCGCATACACTGTTTTCCTACCTAGAAGTTAACAAATTCGTTTATAATAATAACAAAACAATAATTCAGTGGTGAAAAATAATCATGCATTATATATATGTTTTGATATAATAATAATAAACGATGATAATTATTAACTTAAACAAAGGCTAAAATCTTTCAAAGTGTGAACTTAATAAATTAATAAATCAAATTTAGTACGTTACCATCATATGAAATGAAGATTTCGTCTGATAATAAAATGGAATACACCAGGCTCAGTTAGCTATGATTAATAATATAATATATAATACAATAAAATAAAAAAATGTAAAAATAATTTCTAATGAAGAAATTAATACAGTTTACACCAAACAAAAAACAATGCCATATTCGATGCTTTTGTGTAAAATGCATCTTATATTATCCCTTTTCATATAGCGCGATGAATAAAATGGTAAATGCGTATGTTTTCGTTATTAACGGACGACCACTAGTCAGAGCAAAATAAATAATTCTGAATAAATGACATAGAAAAATACCTAAGTAGATACAAAATTATTTTTGGGGAGGTTCACAGTACCGAAATAATTACATTATATTATTATAATAATTATATTTTCTGTGGAAAATGAATCAATGAATAACAGCGTGAAACATAAACACAAACAGTGTGTATTGTAATTAGGGTACATTAAAATCCCGACATACTAATAATGCATGGACCAGTCAAATTGTATTGTTAATTATAGACGATTTCTTATTTGCAGAATAATAATAGACACGGTTAACGAAGACAATTACAATTTTCTCCACCATATTATCAATTATTTTAACAAAAGTAAAATTGTATGCACAAAAAAATCGACGATTATAATTATTTCAACATAGTTAAGATGACCCGTTATATGCATGCTAATTTATTAAAAAAGTAAAATTATTTAAACATAGCCGAATTGTCGTTTTATCTGTCTTTTTACAAACGAATATTATTTAAGGTTAATTTAACATGTTATGGGGATTTTGCTAATATCTCGTTATTGTTATATTCTATTGTAATTCATTTTAACGAGATTATACCTGAAGTTCTTCTTGTTATTTCTACAAGCAGGAATCATGTGCATCTAAACGGGTAACGAGTGGTCTAAGTCGCTGGTTTGCTCATAACGGTTGCCACTGGAACCAGTTCGAGTTTTCCCTTATAATTTTTAACTTTCTGGGTAGCAGTTGTGCAAATCGAGTGATTAGCGAACCGTATTAGGACCAATTAG
This sequence comes from Coelogynopora nodosa, assembly GCA_034780555.1. Lineage (NCBI taxonomy): Eukaryota > Metazoa > Platyhelminthes > Proseriata > Coelogynoporidae > Coelogynopora > Coelogynopora nodosa. The sequence continues at coordinate 39,494 of JAUZND010067770.1, read as the reverse complement.
CATGTACACTATGACACTACTTTATACCGATGTCGGTCTTAAATTAATAAGAATTGAAAACACACTCACCTAACCCCCGGGGTGCGGCAGGAGCAGGGGCTGCAATAGAGACGGGTGCGGGTGGCCTTCTTGGTTCCACATCGAAGGGGATGGTTCCGGTCAACTTGCACTCGCGTGAGGCCGCAACCTCGTGCAGTTCGCTCACAATGTCGCTAATTGTGGGTCGTTGGCGGGGGTCAATCAGCAGCATTTGACCTGCACAGTAGTGGTAGGTCAAGAGACAGACCGAAACTAAGAACCAAACATGATTATGAAAATGACTCATTTTAACAGCACAATACGTGATTAAAATGATTAGATTATAGAGCAAAACATTAAAAACACAAACATTCGGTATAATAGCATATGGGATAGCACATTTATTGTCTATTGAGTACCCTTAAAAAATATGGATAATAATGCAATTCTAGCAAACCAATCACTCTTTTTTTCCCCTTAGTTATAAATTACAACAGTACAGTAGATGCTATTGATAAAACTGAATTTCATTACTAACGAAAGACAACTTTGACCAAAAAAGATCCTTCAATGACACACATTATATTGAACAATACATATTAATAAATCCGAATTGAGGTGTATTGCCAAAATCAATCACAATGGAGATTCATCGAAAATCAATAAAAGTCTATAAATTATTTAAAAAATTATAATGATAATAAAATTAATCCAAAAAATTACCCGTTTAATTGATATATTATTAGGCTTCTATAGTTTGATTATAAGTATGGCAACTTTCAGGTAAGAAACCGTACAATCCAGTGCTTAAAAGGAACCACTTTTATGGTGCAACGAATATTAATGTGTGACATTTATATAGCCATGTTGCAATATCATCATGTAGGATGAAAATTTACATAAACTAAACATCGTGTGGATATATATTATCTCATCGGTATAATAAATGATGACCAAAAGTGCAAATAATAAATATATTCTTGATTTCAATATGAATAGGGCACTGTGGCTTTAAATGTACACCTTATAACTCTATTAACATTACAATGAACAACATAATTTAAATATTATAACAACTACAACTATCCAACTTTAGATAAAATCCTCTTGACAAAAGATGACACAATAATATATTTATATAATAATAATAAATTTATTTATAGACAATATTTGTACAGGAAAGAACATTCAAAGTATAGAGAAAAAGTTCGGTGTTTATAGAAGCCGTTTAATTTTTTTAAATAAACTTTTTTTCTGCAGGGTGTAGAAAGGTTATTCCAAGTACTAATTATAGCATTGAAGGAAAAAGCCCCAAGGCCAGTAACATCTTCTGATATTGGTTGGTGAAGCACAACAACGCCTTGAGAGCGAAGTATTGCAGCGACAGCTGAAGATGCCGACGGTTTCATTATGTCAGAGAGGTATCATGGAACAGAACCGTAAAGGCATTTATGCCGAGACGACAGCGTTTATACTTAATGCGATTTTCAATAGACAACTAGTGAAGTTCCTTTAGTACATTAGAGATATATAGACGCTTAACAATTCGGGCATAGTTATTTAAAACACATTGCAATCTTTGGATTGATGATTGTGTGCATTATCCAAGAACACTGTTGCAGTAGTCGAGTTTAGAAAACACAAATACGGAAATAATAAGACTGTCTGCTTTCTCCTTAAAATATTGGCGTATTCAACTGAAGTTTCGAATAAAGATGAATTTCCATAGAAGCTGTCCATAGTATTGGCCTAGAACACCTAGAACATATTTATTGAGTTTAGTATAATTGGAAAATTTCAGATTTGAATTCGGGTACCACTGAAAAGAACTTTAGCTTTATCTGGATTTAATGTAGCTTTAATCGATTTGTGTTAAACCAGTCGTAAAGATTGTTTAGACAATTTTCAAGAGCGGCAAGATTATTTGAAATGTCTTTACTACGAAAAGACAAGTAAATAGAAATATCATAAGCATAGATTTGATGTTTCATATGATGGTAGGAGATTATGTCAGAGACATAATATGCAGTATATAGCGAATAGAGAAAGGGACCAAGCACTGATACTTGTGGAACGCCATATACTTGAGCTGAACAAAGTCAGAAACTACGTCTTAATTTTTTACACACGGTTTTCGATCAAAGAGATAGCAGCGAAACCCAACTAAAACTGCTCCTGTGAATCCAAAACGCTTATTGAGATGTTGGAGTAATATGCAGTGGTTTACAGTATCTAATGCCTTACTTAAATCGAGAAATATAACATATTATTATGTGACAGAAACATCCTTTTGAGACAAGGCGTGGAATGATGAGCACGATACGCCGATTGAAAATGGGGGTAGTAGAGCTTTTTTATTAGGAAATTGTTAATACGTTTAGTTACGAGCCTTTCTATGAGTTTGAAAACAAAAATTAAACTTGATACTGGACGATAATTGCTCAGTTTATCACAGTCAAGGCCAATCTTTTTCAGAAGAGGCGTAATAATAGCACTTTTTTCAAGAGATGGAATAATGCCGGAGTTGAGGGAAGCATAGGCAATAGTGCAGAGGATAGGAGAGAAAACATTTAAAATATCTTTGATGATCCATGATGGGCAAGGATCTAGTGCACAGGATTTTGATTCCACAGACTGACTACTCTTTGTGATTTCTTCAGTAGAGACCGCAGTAAACTCAGACAAGTGCAAATGGTAAGGTAGAATTTCGTTTTCGTAAATTGCGCACGATGGACTAAAATTTTTACGAATAATATCAATTTTTAATGAAAAAATCCCTATTTTTTTGTAGTAATAATGTTTTCGATCGAGCAGAGAGTAAATTGTGTATTATATTGTTTGCTTCAACTAATTGGTGATAATATTGTATCAAATGTATTTATATGATATTATTTTACCAATTTAATTAATTAATAACACCATATACTTTTATTGATACACCTAATTATTGAAATCATTCACAGTAAAACCTAATTATAAAAATTACCTATTAGTTAAAAACATTGTGGTATACGCTGCAAGAGTACAGTTTATATAACTTACAAACTACATGAATTGGTTTATTAAAAGCAGTGTATGTTATCAACTATAGAAATAAGACCCCCCCGATCAATATTTTGAACGATATCGTTTAACAGATTGAATATCCCGCATTGAATGCAAGAGTAGGTAATTACGTTGTGCTACAAATGACACAAATACAAGATACAGTATAAAAGCAAACAAGGCCTCATTTTTGTATAAGGGTAGTAATATGTGATGGCTCACACGATAGGCATTGCGAACAATATGTGAAGTGAATAAAATAGGTTTTTCGTTATATTTGGTATGGATTCTAATTATTTAAATTCATCATTAACACGCACTAAAAGACAAACTATTGCAATATGGTATAAAATTATCACAAACGGATTTAGTGCAATATATTGTTTGCAGATACTAGTATAACACAGAAACACTGTAATTTCATAGAAACATGTTACATTAAAGTATTAATAATTAATATCAGTATTAAGAAATATAATTTTTTACGTCGATGAATTAAACATGTAAACTATCTGCAGATGAAGTGTAGATGACGAGAAACATATTATAATAATTATTGTATTATGAAACAATTACATGAAATATCATATTGAAATAAAAGATATGCAGTAAACTTTCAAAAATCATTTTCTAAAACTATATTTAGACAGTGTTTCATATCTTGAAATACAATTACAGATTAAAAAACTATTAAATACAATAATAGCCAATCTATAGCTATCCCTTTATAGTTAATGTGGTGGTACTCGACATGGCGTTACTGTTGATTTATGATTTTGGAGATTTTTATTAATTTTTTATAGAGGTATAGTTTTAATGACATGGTGAGTAAGGTATGTAGCATATGCAATACGTTGGACATCTTTGATAGAAGAATGCTATATAATAGATTTGTGTGTCAGTTGAATGAAGTTAGAAAATAAACGAAACAGTATTGATCTTGCTTTTGTTATAATATCAATAAACAGATAATGCTCTAAAACATTCAGAATAATATATTATCTCGCTCACCGCAAGCTATCCAATCCATATTAATAAGTTGTGATCATATTTTTTTGCATTTAGAAACAAGAAAAAATTACTTACTATACCTAACTGTCTAACCGCTAAATTATAATATGTAACTAAAGGTGTACGTAAAACTTAATTTGCTGAACGCCATGCTATGTTTATAACATAAATATATATGAAGCAATGCTGTTAAGTTAACTCTAGCCTATGAATACTGTCACAAATCAGGTGGATAAGAATTAAGCAGTCTCGTCTCATTACTTAATTATTATTTGCGTGGTTGTGTATTAATTTGCATGCGATTAATGACTGAAACCATCATAATATAGGACATTTAGTATAGAAATATGAATTCTGCATCTATAATTATATGAGTTAATGTTGAAAAGCTATAACAATTGAACAATAAAAATTATTTTAATATAATTATTGTAATATAGTTAAATGATTATGAAAATAATATATTTCCTTAGATTAAATACAGAAATAATATTAATATTATAACATCTCTACCATCTTAATATATAAATAACATCAATGAGTGCACTTCATTACGCTTTTGTTTACTTATAATGTTGTTTCTCTCTTATTTACCTTTTTCCGATTTTATACTGTTTTATGTAAACACATTTACAACATAATATATACCACCCCTCAGTGAGAGAGGTGGATTTTTGGGTACCTCCTTCACATCTAGTGAAAGAGGTACCCGTGATCACCAAGCCTGATCACGAAGGTGGTAGGAAATGTTTTCAAATTTATGTTATGCTATTATTATATGCTATGTATAATGTATTATGGTTATATTATGATATCAAAAGTAAATGGAATTTATCTCAAATGAACTTTACCAATATGTTTCAACTAGAAAATGTTGCCTTAATTAATATTCCCTGACGAAATTTAAAACATAACATGAGACAAAAATAAGTTCTAGATAAAACAATTGCTTATTCATAATTACAGCCAACTCATCAAACAGAACGAGAGTAACACAACTTACGAATGAGGTTATGAAAGACGCGATATTCTTGGTCGTTAGCTGGAATAGTGTAGTTAGCGTTAAGAATAGCCAGTTTTGCCGAGTCTTCAAATGGATGCACATTGAAACAGAGAAGATACAGGACACAGCCCAAAGCCTAATCGGGGGAATCACAAAATAATAATCAATAATGAATGTTATGTTGAATAATTTGTTTTAATTAGATTCATTCAATTTATTTTTATAATTAAAACGTAATACACGGAGGTTCAATAATTTTCGCTTTATATAAAGCGCTTATTCTAAGCATGATGGTTTTTCATATTAGGAATTGGAATCATTATTATATATATTAAATATATTATTAATATGAAACAATAGAATATACTATTAAGAATACAAGTATTTATGTTCGGTTTTCATAAGAACATTATTATAATCTATCGTTTTATAGTCTTAATTTTTCAGCAAACAGTATAAAAAGGACAGAACAATCAACTCATGCAAGACAACATAAATGCCCCAATAATTTAGAACGACGTAATACATGGTAAATTTCTATCTGACCGGTAATGGTAATATTTCGACAATATTGTGTGTCTATTGACAAACTAAGTCGATTTTGAGTCACCATATTTCGCTTAATAAGTAGCCTATGTGAAATATTAGTAAATTGATTGCGATCGATAAAAACAAACATAATGCTAAATATGGACAGATGTGCTTCTAATGCGACATGTTAATTGCAACAGGAATATCCTGAATAATATAGTTATAATATACAACATGATACTACTTTATCAACAAAGAGAACAAGTATTTGTAAGAATTTGCTAATCAATATAAAGTAATATAATATATAAACCGAAAAAACATCTAAATTATACAAACATAGTAGCGTCTGATTATTAATGAAAAATAAGTATAATAAATATGATGTGTAAAGTATTGTTATAGTGTAGTAGCAATATAGGAAAGCCGTACAAACTTCTATGTTATATAAACTTCTCCGATTAAAATTTTGTAACTGATAACAAGCTAGCTGAACAAAAAAGACCTTGTCAGGTGTGTCCCCACACACGTTATACTTGCATCGAAAGTCACTCCAGTACTAGAGCTTTATCTCCAAAATATGGAATCTATGATTATTTGACAAATGAAACGGACGATCTCCTATAGGAAACACTTTGACGATTTAATGAATGGTTCTTCCAACCACCCATGTTTCATTTTATGTTGATAAGATAGGCTCCGATTTTGTTTAAGGAACAAAATAAGTCTATAAGTTCGAAACCTAACACCTATAAAGTGACCATTTCAATAATTTAATTTAATGAAATGATTTAATTCAAATACTGTTTCAAATACAAAGCAAATAGCCATGACTAAAAATATTAGCCATGAACCGCATATACATCACTTAAACACAATGCTTCAAAAATAATATGTTTGAAAGCGTGATGAAACACGACCTATATTTCTTTAATTGTAAATGCTTTAGCGGTCTTCGTTCACTAGTTAATTACTAGATAAAACCATCCCTGCATTTAAATCTTTAAAATTACCCAAATATCTCCGGCTTCGTTGATCGGATAGTTTTGGTAAAGATCCAACATCTCCGGCGTTCGATACATTGGGGTTGTGTTCTTCTCCATCTGAAACAGAACAAATAAAGAATGAGGACATTTAACCGACAGATTGACATAATTCTAAGTATAACATTTAAAAGGAACATACATATTACCAAAAAATGCAAGTGCAGAATATGATAAATATCAATAATTTAATTTAGCATTAGGTTTTAAATAATCAAACGTTAACATTATAAATTCCATCACAATTATATTTTAAAAATTTTGACACTATCCGAATTCAATTAAAAAATTACACGATGCGGCCCTCGTTAACATCTAACAGTTAAAAAAGCATAATATATTAGAATTACACTTATTTAAAATATTGTTATTAAAATAAAGAAAACAGTAGAATTTGCATACACTATATAATAATTCACATCAGGATAAAGTTTAATAGAAGAAATAAACCAGAAATTGAAATATGTATTTTGAGAATTTATTTTGATATATTACAATTGAAACAAGCTTGAAATAAAATGAACGTAGAGATTTGCGCACGCATTGATGTATTTTTTCATTGTTATAAAGTGTTAAGTTGATTCGCCGTGTGTTAATTTATGTCTCAGACAGACATAGGCAAATACATATCTCTAAACAATATAGAGTTATAAGATTATAATAATAATTCATTAAATTACATTACATTTACAAGTTAACACATGAACTGTATCATCTATAAAGTGATACATTATAGAAGTAACCGAGCAATATAAATTATGATTAGGGGTTAATGTAAAAACAGTCAGCAGCTTATTTAGCATACCTCTTCAGTGACCGATCCCCTTTTGAGTGCTGACCAAGTTTGATCGGGATACTGACCGTGAGTTGTACAGCTGCCAAAGTCGCACAATTTGATCACATTTTTCATACTGAGGAGAAAGTTCTCAACCTAACAGATAATAACAGGCCAGTCATATTGAAATAAACGAACAGATATAGCAAAGCTTAAAACAATTTGATCAAAAGGTTAATTTTATTTAATATTAAATTTAAAAAAAATAGCATAAATGTATTTAAAAATTATCATAGAAACATGTGAGACATGATCACAATTATGTAAATAATAAATTATATTTTCATAATTTAACATAAAAGCAATAACATAATAAGTTTTCAAGTTGGTGGTAAAATCAGATTTAAATTTAATAGTATAATATATTTATAGTATATTTTATTAATATAGTGGTAAAGTATTAAAACAAATAATTTTGAATGAATAAAATAGATATTAATAAAGAAAACATGTACTGTTATTATTAATAAAAATATATTGTAACGTTTCATAATATGGAATTCAAATATAATTTTTTATGTTATATTTTAGATTACCTTCAGATCCCGATGTATAACTGGAGGTGATTGCTTGTGCATGTGTTGCACGGCCTTACAGGACTGGTAGAAGATCATTAGAACAGTGTTACACGGGAATGCTCGACCCTTTGCGCGGAGTTCATCCACAAGTTCGCCTGGAAAATCATTCGATACAGTTGCAAACGTTAACATCGTCAGAGATAAAACAAACTCCAAAATGTGTTTATATGGTACCACAATACTGACTGAAAGAACATAAACTAATCCATAGAAAAATTAAAATGCATACATAATAATTCAGAAATACTGAAGCTTTTATAAATTCAACATTGGCATAATTGATTTAAGTAATCTTGATAACCTTCATTGAACCAAATAATTAACTTTGACTGCAAACATGTGCCTAAAACATATTTTTATACCAAAAAACCACACTTTTTTTTTCACTTTCCCTATATATCTAAAAAACATATTTTAATAACATATTTATATTCACTTGCCTCAAGCTAACCTTGTGTTATGCATATAATAATAATCTGACAGTCTAGATAACATAAGGAATAAAATTATTTAAAAAAATTGAAATAATGAAACCAAATAACTAAATTACTTTAGACTAAGTTAACATTAAATAATAATGAATTTTTTACAATTATGTAGTAAGTCAACATATGTTAAACTGAGTGCATATTTAAACAAATAAATATAATCAAATAATGCATGGTTATAAAAACATTGTGAAAATTTAAGACGAAACTTAAAATATATGAAAAATAATATTTCTTAAGTCTAATAGTGTTGCAGTCCGCAAAATCGCTATGATAAGATGAAAAAATAAAAAAGGTTCAAATTACAAGACTAAATAAAATAATTAAATTTTATAAAGGAACCTAAGAAATAGTTTACAGTAGTATGTATCAATTATATATAAAAAACAATCGTCTAATTTTGTCGTTTTCTCATAACATTGAATTCGAAATAACACCAGCATTAGACTATTAATGTTAAACTTTATATGATTAAATATAAAATGCAAAGGAAGTAAAAATATTTCGTCACTATATCACTTCCGTTTATCAATATAAATCGTAATGCTAATTATTAAGTATATACAAATAGGTAGATATTATATTATGTACATCATATCATAATAAAGAAATTTAAAGCATTTCAGTTTCGAATTGAAATAAAAAGTTAAGCAATGAAAAAAACATAAGAAAAACTTAAATAATAATTAGGATTATTGATAATATAAAATATGAATACATTATTTAAACATTATTTAACAACAAGAAAATTTATATTGATATGATTTTTCAGTTAACAATAAACCTGTTTATTACCTTGGTTTTTACCTGCTACAATTATCACTCTTAAAGATTAAAAATAACTACATTTTAATTACATGTTTTATCGTCTTCAAACTGTGTGACTTTTATTGTTGTAATGCTGGTTGCATGTTATGAAAAAACAAAAAATAGACATAACTTTATATTATACCCTGAACATTCAAGAAATATATGCAGTAACTGATAAAAGTAATACATACTGTCAGGTAGGCTACTGCATTAGTTTTATATTTGTCACTTTTAGAAAATTTTCTACTGTTTTTATACATATTTTGGATCTAAATAACGCAATTTAAAAAATACTGAAAATATCCTTACTGATAAGCATTTTAGATAAAAGTTTAGTCTATATTTAGTCTATTTATATTTAGAAATTAAATAAGATATCAACCTATTTTACTATTGAAAATTTTGACAAATAGTGTTTAATGAAAACATACAAATTATAACAGTGTGACAAATGTTACAAGACACCCTGCAAGTAAAAACATTTGTGATATATTATTTACGAGAACCTATAAGGGTTAATGATATAACAACATGTTCGACATATCCATAATCATCACTAACCTCTGCACAATTCCGTTACAATTAGAAATTCTGTTCCGATATGACGAGACTTCTCTTTGCCGACAGATGCTGCACTTATAAACTGAACAATGTTTGGATGTCCTGATAATTTTTTCTGGGATAAAAGAAAATTGAAGTTTAGTTGCAGTTTTTTTACTAAAAATATTATTGATTATAAGTTGAAATTAAAACAATCTAACTTAGTTAACAAAATAATAAGAATATTAAAAACAAATTACCATTTAAAAATTATATAACAAATATTACTATACTTTAAACGCATGAACTTAGTTTTGAATTTTTAGTTTATTAATAATTATAGGAACTATAATAAAAATATATAAAACATATTAATATTTTTTTTTAAATACTAGTATTATATAATGTAGTAATGATAATAAATTTAATAAACTATGAAAATACAATACAAAAATAGTATTCATCTTGCTAGGTACTGTTAAAAAGTAACACATATTATATTACATTTTATAACTTGAAAAAACATTTGGTTTTGCCCATCCCATTTATTCATAAAAGGGGTGTCATATCATCCTTTGATTTGGCAACATTAACACATTTGAACAATTAATTAAATTTTATATTTTTCCAATATAATAATTGAAGGTTTAAAGTATTCAAAATATGAGTCTCAAATAACTAGAAATAATATACTAATAAAACAAAGTTTCTACTTACCAAGATTGCAATTTCATGTAGTACTCCTTCACTAGCTTCTTCATCATGAACAATTAATCTCTAAATGAATAACACAAAGGAAATTGTTTACACAAATATTCAACAGCAGTGATGACTTTATGTTATCATTGATGACATATAGCATACCTTCAAAGCATATTCTTTTTGTGTGGCTGTATCTTGGGCTTCAAAGACTACAGCAAATCCACCTGTGAACATAAAGTAGGTAAATTACAAAATTGATCTATTAGTTCCCAATAATGCACTAGCTAATATATATTTGGGGTATACCATATATGTATACATGTAGGAGGTAACTTCATTATGAAATAATATGATTATTCTGTTTTCAGTGGCACTTTCGAAATTTTCAAATATTTTGTAAGTAAAAAGTTGAAACAATAAATAACACACTGTTTCTTTAGTTTATTACTATAATTTAATATAAAATTAAATGTATAATTTTTAATTAATTATACTACTATCATTGTTGTGTTGGTTAATTTATTTGTTAACAATGGAGAATTTAGCATAAAAAAACATATTTGGAGTATAAATTCTTTCAGACTATACTTTCATATACTGTATGTTAAATATTTTAACATTGCTGTGCTGAAGAAGAAAAGAAACTATTAAAAGTTAATAGGGTATAATTACCAAATAACCAAGTAGCATTATAAAAACAAAATACATGCAATCATCCAGTCGTTTTTAATCATATGCAACGCTATAGCCAGCCAAGTAAACATTTCTGGTTTTTTATTGATAATGTTATTTCATTTAAACAAAAAAAATTCCACACAATATGATGTACAATTTTTTTTTTAATAATAGTAATTAATTTAAATATTGGTCAATTTTTCAAATTGGCACTAATATTATAACTAATAGTATAACAATACATTTTTAATATGTATATTAAAAATTCCATTCATTACAATAAACATATAATAACGATATTTTTATATTGTAACAATGTTTTTAATAAATTCAAAGAACACAATAATAAGATTTTAATTGTTTTTAGGAACTTTATTATTATATGTTATACACACAGAAGTATAACAAAGCAGATTATCAAGGCATAATAAAGTTAAGCAAATGATAAATTTTTCATTATTCAGACATTAGTCACTCTCAGATAATTATGGCATTTCAAAAAAGAACTTGTGCCTTTAAATTGAATAGAAATCAATGTTACAATAATACTTCCGACAAAAATAACTCAAAATTATAAAGGTCAATTAAAAATATTTAATTTTAAAAAAATCGTCACAATTGGTCAAAAAATTATGTAATGAGGTGCATCATACAAAATGTTATACATAACATTAATTCTCCATGTTCCACTCAACACCAACTCCTCCTTACATTTTACACCATATTTGAATCAATCTCAACACAATTTAAGAAGAAGAAGTTGGAGAAATCAGGTGCTTGGGAAAACATTGTAAATATTGATTATTGAAGTGTGTAGATTATAATAAGACATTTGACTGTGTGAACAATGATCAAATGTAGAGAATAATGATGAAGATAGGATTCCCTAAGCACATTATCAATTTGATACAAAAACTCTATCAAAATCAAGAGTCAACAGTATGAATAAGTTGTGGGTTTTCAGACTAGGTTACATCTTATCATTGAAACTCTACAACATCTATGCAGAAAACATTATAACAGACATCCTCCAGAATAATAACCTTGGATTGAAAATAGAAGGATAAAAAAGTAACCTTCACTTTGTTAATGATACAACCTCATGCATGTACTGTGGAATTTTCAGTCAGCCATAAAAATAATTTGTAATGGAAACAATCTCTGGCTCACAACATTGCTATGAAAATGTTGTATCTTTATGACCCAAAATGTGTGTTGCAAATATTTGCGAGAAATATTTTTTTAATAAAATACTGAAAATATAATATTTCAAGCAAAAAAATGGAGGTCGCCACTTATGTGTGTACATGGTATGTGTAGCCTTCAAATGTAGAGATATTTGGTCCTAGAAGGGTGAATATGTTATATAATACATGCTGGATGTACATATTATATAATATAACCATATTGTGAAAACTTACACCATTTCCTAACTTTAATTAAATATTAAAATAATTACAGTAATAGCAAATAGTTCACGAGCATGTGAAATGAGTAATAATTTTTTTAAACTTTAAATAGTTATAAAATAAAGTAATATACGTGGATTAGGTGGTCCCTGCTGTTCTCAAAATTTCAACTTATAGGTTAATAAAACAATAAACATAGTTAAAACAATAAAAACATCTATTTTATTATATTTGGATGGTATGTGTATATCATTTTAGTAAAATATAAATATATTGCAGTACAAAAATTATAATTTATTAAAAAGTGGACATTTGACTCAAATTTAAAATGTGGGGACTATAATCCCCACATGAAGGAGCAAGGAGCAAGTGAAGTGAGCTAAAATATTTTGAATGTAATAATAATATGACTGACTATTTTAAGGAGCAATTCTTATTTTGCAATATCTAATATATATAATAATATACTCCATTCTTCACAGGGGGGTAGGGGTTGCATTTTTAGTTTATATTTTTATGAACCCCAATATCCAACAAAATTTCACTGAAATAAACGGGAGAAATACATGGCCTGAACTTGCATTGCTATATTAAAAAAGAACCTGACCAATTTGATAACTCATGTGGAGCATGCTAGTACCCTAAAGAGTTGACAACAAACATGGGGTAGACCAAAATCATGGTAATAGACTAATGAGGAAGTTGGTCGGCATTTGACCTTAATGATCAAAGGTTTATATTAGATATTTGTGTACTTATCACCACCAAGGAAATTATCCCAAAGGAGTCTGAGTGATGATGGCATAAACTGCAACTCAATAAATTCTAAGTAAACTTAACAATTAAATGTCAACTCTAAATTAATTTATAGCTACTCATACATACAGATAAGAGTTGTGTAGTACATGGAGGCACATATTTCAAGTACATGCACAGTATAGTATGTAGTATGGTATATATTTGCAAGTACACATGGTTACACATGGATGCAACATCTGTGAAAATCATCACATGTTAGTAACTCAATGTCTTTTACAGAGTTCAGTCAAATGAAGTTCATGTTAGTAATGATGGAATCTCTCGAGGTGACATGGTTTGCTAGACCCAAGCAGCATAGTTCTGTTAGTGGATTTCTAAGAACTAAGGCGAGTGGTGTATATTGACCACAAAGAGAATTACCAATTAGTCAAAGTCACTGATGCTGAAAAAAAGAAGGTAAAAGAGTAATTATATTATGTTTTTGGTTTTAAGATCTTTGTTATTGATTGTGACTTTGTTGGAATGCTCTTAGCTCTGGATTTGTATATGGTTTCAACAGTCAATTTGAAAAGTACTCATTTTATGTTGCCTAAGGCACTGGAGAAAAATACAGACAAGTCTTAGAGAAACCACTGCTTTCCATGCAAGAGTTGGACAGTCACAAAGAAGTGCAACTGAGTTAAACACAAGAGATCCAAGATATCTGACCATAATATTTCTTCACCAAAGGAAAGATATATGGGTGGGATATTTAAGAATCCAATGACTTGACTAGCTTCCATTTAAAGTCTTTGCAGTTGACTTTGAGCAGTTTCAGGGTTTTCAACAGAGTGCAATGTTATCTGCAAAATCAAGGACCAGCAGTGGAATTTCTTGATGTTTTTTACTTCTATGGTGGCATAGAAGATAGGCATTGTCCTGTGATAAGAATCTACACAGGATAATATTAAGAAGTAACAAAATAGCAGATAGCTATTGTAAGCAGGTGTAAGAAGTGGGTTCTATGGTGGGGGAACATTGAGGACTTGGCTGTAGTGATTTACAAATAATTCATTGTGGTGTTATATTGAATTAGTAGCCACACTGAGCATTTTTTTGTTTTCTACCTGACAGTAGCCTATATCATAGAATAACTAGTAGCAACAAGTTGAAAGCGGTGAATAATTACCCAAAAAGTCACCGGATAATTAATTTGGGTTTCATACCAACTTGTTGCAACAAGTAAATACCATTCATATAAATAGACTAAAATCGATGGGAAACACCCCCTCAATCGTCAACTTAGAAGAAACACGTGAGCCGTCCGATATCAAAGAAAGAAAATGCATTGTTGAGTGTAAAAACACCAATAAGAGAAATGTGATGACTATTTAAAAACGTGTCAAGATATTAGGTATACTCATAAAGAATATAACAATAGAGAATTTACGGAATCTGTATTGTGTCTTGAAAAATTATAAAGCAACGGAGGAAATGGCAAGCCTACACCGAGTGGCCGTATATTTAATGTATTTCATATTTTCAGTTGGTTAAAAAATGGGCTTTAAAAACATTATTGGCTTATCAAAAATGGAACAATTTCAAGTTTTCATAAATGAGAATTTCGTTGGGAATCCAGAAAAATTCATCTCGAAAACTAACGACTTTTTATTTCTGTTGCTAACGACATCATACCTCTCAATTTTGAAAAACTGCCAGAGTTGAATTCTGAATTTTCGTAGAAAAATGTCTGCCATAACATATGTGAAGTGGAAAGAATGATGAATAAAATCAAAATAAAAAAATTTATGGAACCAAACATTATACCAAATTGGATCTGGAAAGACTGCAGCCAATTCTTTGCTCCACCTGTCACAACCATCGTCTGTGCATTTATGAAAGAAGTATTTTTGGCCAAAAATGAATATCTGCTGATGTGATTCTCTTAGCCAAAAAATCTCTTCCAACAAATATTGAGTCCAACATTCGACCAGTTGCCGAGAATATCAGGATTAATCATCTCTGGAAAGCCATTCAGACTAAGATTGACAAAAATCAATTCGGCGTTGTGAAGGATGAGTCCACTGTCTTTACAATGATCAAATTTGTTAACGCGCTTCTTCAGTCGGCCGACAACGGACAACGGACAACCGAATCAAGAGCGCAATCGAATTCCATCGAGACTTCTCCAACTTAATCATACAGAAGTTTCAGCTGACTTCCCTCGAATCAAGGCGTTTCAACCTGTGTAAAACAACTTTTGAATCAATTGTGTCAAATCCCAATCACATGCTCTACGATTTGATACCTTTCCAACAACAAACTCACTCAATGACGCTACGTAATCGCAAAAATATTCGACTGGCAGTAATCCGGACTAATAGACTTTTGAAATACTTTTTTTCTAGAGCTCTCAGAGTATTTTGTATATTGATTTTTGGTTTGTTGCTATCGCTTTAAATTTTTTGTTTAGCGGTATTGTTTGTTTGTTTTTTGTTGTGTCTCCTTTACCATGTCCGACCCAGTGTTGCGTCGCGTCGCGCTTGGTGGGTATAGACATTAAGTCAAGTAAAGATTGTGCGACTGTAAATAAACATTGACCTTTATATCTATACATAATAATTGTTTAAGGTTTAGAGATCTCAGTTTTCTATTTATGAGTCAGTTTTTGTTTTAAAATCGGCCATATTAGATTTTTGGCTTTATATACTAATAAAAAACAAATAATAAATATGTTTTCTGATTCTTATACCCAAGTTTATATTTGCTTGTAATTCATTTATAGGATATTTTGGAATATTTATGCTTTCATTTTAACTTTGACGTCCAAATTGATTTTAATTCATAATGTCATCATTCAACCGCTGATTTATATATTTTTTGTTTCTATGCACTGACTTCTATTGATCTATTATAATCTAAAATAAATAAATAAATAAGTGTAACTTGTAAGACATTGAATGAAATATTGTATAATGTATACTATAGTACAAAAATCAAAAAATTTTGAGTTTCCATGTATTGTATTTTATTGATGTAAATTGTCATGTACCTATTATGATTGCAAATAATGCTCCCCTTTTGTGCAACGTTGCAGACTCACGAGGGGCACAACATTATACATGGGGTTTGCCTCAATGTGCCCCTACAAGCTTTTTAATGTATGCAAATAATCAATAATATGTACCTCTACCGTATGTTTAGTAAAAGCATTTATTATATGTATAATGTTAAAATATTCTATTTTTATTTCAAATTAAAAATCTGTTTTGAAAATAAAATTCATGAATTGGAAGTTTTGCAGATTTAGAAAATGTGAGTATTCTTAGATTTTATTTTTATTATTTGTAAAATTTTTCCATTATTTGTATTTTTCTTTTGTTTTTAATACAGTATACAGAATAAACGTAATATATTTTTTAATTTAGCAAATTAAATACAAAAATATGTATTTATACAATAATAATTAAATTAAAATAATTTATTTTCCTCAAAAGAATAGCTGCTTAAAAGTTGCTTACATCTTGATATACATATAAATAATTGTGCGTTTTATTATATATTCCTAATTAAATTGTACATTAATTTCAGAAATGTTTCTAAATTTCAGCCATGTACATTAAACATTATTTAGTTCATATAGTTATGTAATCTATCAACTAAAAGCAGAAAATATCAGTCGAGAAGAGTTTTCTTCATATAGCCTTTGGTACCTTTATTTTGTTGGATTTTTTCTTAAAATATATATATATATATACCATTCATTATATAGAAAAATTACGTTATTAATGAGTTAGTTTTTATTTTGTCATTTCTTTGCCTGAAGTTTAATTAAGCTTAGAATCGAAATTGTTTCTCTTTTTATGCGTCTTTTTCCAATTGGGAATACTTGTTGACGCGTCAACTCGTTCATTAAACTTGAGATCCTTGACAGCTGCAAGTTGGAGGGAAAGTGGACACAACTCCATTTTCCAATGAACACTGATAACCAGTTTCTATAATCCACCGATAAAGGCCCAACTAACAAATATGCGCACCAGGATATGAGAAAAGCATTTTAATCGACTAACTAGTATGAGTTAGAAAAAACGGTTCAATTATTTTTTGAGTCTAAAATTAATTTGGTGAGCTGATTAGAAATGGATTCCATTTAAAAGATATTTTATTTTATTATTAAATGATGCAAAGAGGTTCATAGTTGATGAAATAGTTATCGAAAGAGAATTTAATTACAAATTTAATTATTACGAACTAACTTTAACATTAAAACAAAAAGTTATAACAAAATATTATACAATCTATGTTTAAATATATATTTATTTATTTGTATATTTATATCATTATATCGTTATTATTTATATGTACCTTTTTATTTTAATAAAATACAAATAGTAAATAAGAAAAGAAAAAATAATTGATTTATTATTTCACTTATTTTTAATTTATATTAAAAGATATTCAAATAATGTTTATTTTAAAATTATACAACGATTCCTGTAACATTCACAGCGAAAATATTTTAAGTCAAATTACAATCGATTTTCACAAATTGTAAAAAAATTGCAATATATAACTAAATGTTGTCTATCTATATACCTGAAATTATATATTATATATATATATAACAAAAATGGATTAGTCTCACTTATGCAATTTTTCAATTGAAAGAATATAATAAAATCAATTATATTAAGTTTTGGCTCAACTATTTATTTCAAGCCATGCGCATCAAATTGCTTGTGTCCCTCAAAGAAGCGCCGGTTTTAAATAAAAAAGAAAAGAGTGCATTGTTTGATATTAACATTCTTTAAACTGTCACGTATTATTTCTTTGTGAATGTGACTTGAAATAAGCTGACTGTTTTTATTTACTGCCAATTTTTTTGCCTTCCCAAAAGTAAACTGCTATAAAACGTGATGGTTAAAAATTGTTATAATTCAATATAAATTATCGAAGCATTCACTAAAATTTAAACAGTTTTTATTTTAAGTAAGATTCATATATATATATATATATATATATATATATATCATTTTATCATCTATTTGTAATAACTGCGGTATGATTCCTATGAAACAAAAATTTTAGTTTTTGATACTAAAGATTTGCAGTTTTACAATTTATTTGCAGATTGTACAGTAACCATTATATATTGATGAGGGTATAATATATCACACTGTTTAAATTTATTGAATAATTTACACTATAATTGTATTATATATAAAGAAACGGTACCAACAATGGATTTTGCGGCATAAAATATAATCACGTCATGTTGGAAATAGTTATAATATTATATTTGCATGGAACAACATACAAAATACCATCCTAATAATTAATTTTAAATACTCAAAATGTGTAAATTTACAACTCCTAAATATATTTAATTTGTTAGCTAATTACAATGTATAACGTAAAAATTTGTAGTTACGCTAATAATGATTAAGTGAAAAATAGAAATTTCGATTGAATGTTGAATGCTGAAGTTCACTTAAGAAAACTGAAAACATTACAACAAGTTTAGCAATCACAGATTGTTATATAATGTATCTGCGTTTGCGTTTTTAAACTCAAGGTCGATTGTACAATATAAGCTCGATTATATATAAGTATAAGATGGTGTATATATTTGTTTGTATATATTTATAATATGTTTGTATATTGTATTTATAAATATATTTCTACCAATATTGGTATTGCAATACGCTTAAAATGTTAATTCGTAGGACCACTCTGGCAGAAATATAGCATTACCTACTTTATATTAATAAATAGAATATTCCGTAGTTCAAGAAAACAATCATTACATTTTTTTAACAATTAACACATTTTTTCACTTTTGTAACTATGTTACTCCGTCGGCCGTAAGTGGAAGAGCGCATTTTGTCGGCAGTAGAAGCCAAAACTTTGAAATTTTTTAAAGATATCACTTGTCGTCTCGTTCGTACAATAGGCTATTTACAGTAATGTTAGGTTTGTTTTGGACAGCTAAATTTAGGTTCAGAATGTTAATCGAGGACAATGCATGAACTCTATATAATCTGGCATTCATTTTCATCTTCGCCTAATTTAATTTAACATAATATGTTAATTATACGTCATATTATGACGTCAAACTATGGATAAAAAAATCATGAATTCCAATCGATGACAGTTTATTCGAACCTTGCATTACTTTTCACATGCCATTATATTATATTATGTAGTCTATGACTTCATGGACGAATATCTGTAAATGGGATATCACGAACAGTCTATTTTAAATAATTAAATACAGATTAACTATGATAATAATTGAAGGAGATGAATCCCATTCTAGCGTGATTTATATTGTTCTTCCTATTCGCATGTAACCTATTATGATGTTATACCGTGTCCAAATTGGCTATAAAGAAAAAATAATGTAAATAAATTACATTACAAAATGATACATTGAATGGTTTTGTTATGTAAATTGGAACAAATCCCAAAAAAAGAAATTCCTATGAACAAAGCCTTGAATTGTGAAGTGTGTCACCTGTTACATTTCCGTTGTTCTCATGATGAGTGCAAATTCAGCAATCTTCTGTTTCACCGCAATGGTAGAGGCCGGACTCCGAAGAGAATACCTGATTTCCAACAAGTGCACGTTAGAGAACAATTTGCGATGCCGGTGATCTCTCGGAGGGCGATTTGCAACATTGGTACAACGAATGCAACGGCGACATACATATATATATATACATAGATATATATATATATAGAGGTTGGATTTATATTATTAGCAATTTCCCAGAGAGCCATTTGTCTGCCGACGGAAGTTTCTGATGCGACAATTGATATTTAAGCAAGCTCCATCCTAGTGGAAGTCATCAAATAATGCATATACATTGCAACAGAAGCGATGTTCTCGGAATCATCTGTATCACAGGTCGGGTAAAAAATGTGCGAAGTATCCATATATGGTGATTGAACTATATTGCGTAATCGCTTTTCTGATAAATCATTCAGGTTGTATCGTTAGTCTGAATTATCTTTAAGTATTGATTGTATTACTTACTTTGTGTACGCTGTTATTTGCTTCATTCACTATTCACTGTTTAACTATGTAGTTCGGTTCTTAGTTAATTAAAGCCGATGTTTTATTATTGAATCATTACTTCAATATATATCTCAGAAAAATATTTTAAAAAATTTAAAAAAGTTTACGAAATGAACAAAATCCTAAAAACCATAATACCATATACTTACTAATAACATTTTGTTTCAATGTAATATTTATTTTATAATGTTTCTACTGCTTTTTATATGAAATGTAAGTATTCAAAGTAAATTTTTACAAATTTTATTAAATTTCTTCCTAAATATCATAAATAGATATAGTAAAATATATTCATAATCGTGATATTAATTTAACATACCGGTATAAATAGCTATATTATAATATGCAAATAATATATAACACACATATTTGTTCTTCAGGAGGCAGTGTGTATGGCCCCATCAAGGTGGCCCGAACATCATACAACCACACTTTTGAGGGACTTGCTCTGTCACACGGGAGACGATACTATGCCATAGTTCACGCCATTAACGGGGCCGGATTGGCCACTAGTGCTGCCTCTGATGGTTTCATTGTCGATGCAACACCTCCATCGAGGGGCTTTGTGAGCACCACAGTTGATGGTAGGTGGTCGTTTCACTTCAATAGTATGCCTACTGCACTGTTTTATAACCAAAAAATAATGCTAACATAATGCCAGAGTATAGATTAACTTCCAGACATTTCCATATATTAAGTAATTGGTATTGTTCCCATTAATTTAATTTTTTAATTTACCCTGAGCACACGATACCCAATAAATATAATCTTGTAAAATATTTTTTTCTGCCTAATAAGTAAGTTAAGATTTAACAATATGGTTTTTAGGGTCTTTATAATTTCTATTGTCAGCGTATTGAAACAGGCCTCTGTAATTATAATCCCACAAATCCCACAAAACGTGCTGATCATTCTGACTATTTTGGCTATTTGTTATCATCTTGTTTTCATTATTAACTCAGAAACAAGTGTTGTGAACGCGTTACACAATAATCAAAAGGATTATTGTCCAGATTTCCTTGCTAAATAATACATTTGCAAAGGTTAAGGGCTCCTTGCAATCAGTAGTACCCCATCTCCGAACCCCAATATATTATTTCATTTTTCTGAAAAATGTTTGAACCATTAAATTTGATTTGGAATCGATATTCGATTAAATATTAAAACGAAATATAATTTTAAAATGGGACCTATAGATGTTGAGCAGGGTTCTTAGGAACTTTAGATTTTTAAACATTATTTAATAGTAAATATTTATGAATGAAAGCAAGATGATACCAACTAGTTAAAATTACTAAACATTACTTTAGTATCAGTATTATTTTTGTTATATTGACTTATAACATATTTTACAACTTATAATCGATACTTTTTATCGTCTAAGAAATAAATGCTGTAATTTTTATGTAGTATTATTCACGTGTTTAATTATGTTCGTTAGCATATGAACGATTCAGAATTTTAAATTTCATTAAATGTTATGTATGCATTATTCACAACAGAAATTTTACAGCTTAGGACATGACCATTCAGAGCTACCCCAGTTCTCCCAATGTCGTTCGCTAATTTGTGTTTTTAACTTTACAACTGAATATTAGATCCAGCAAAATTACCAATCACTGGTCTGATATAAATGTTCACAACTTAGGTCAACTTAGGTCATTGTGATGTTGTTATTCACATTATTCTTCCGAAACAAGTGATTTGTTCACTAATAATCAGACGTTTGTTTAGTTATCTATTTAGTAACAAAGATAATATAATATATAACAATATAACAAAAATCGGTTTATAGTTTGAAGATTTTTTGTAGTCAACGTTTTTTAGCATAAAGTATGAAAAGTAGTCATTGGAGGTTACTAATACTAAACATTTTAGAACGATAACCTTAAACTAGATTCTGAGTAGTATACGACCAAATACTTGTGGGTTAATTTGAACTCCAGCATCACCTTGGTGCTTCTAGAGTTAAAGTGTTGGATTTTATTTCACACTCTTTATCTCTCTCTCTCTGAGATATACTAAAGAATCCTTATCTATATAGTGTCAACTACCAACTATTTGGTGTACTTTATTTTAATCAATTCTCCCTCAATAGGTTTAGTAAGCAGTCGATTTCAGAATTCCTCCAGCCGAGTTTCCGCCTATTGGAGCGGGTTCTGGGATCCCGAGTCCTACATCGCCGGCTACTTCATGTGTGTGGGGGTGAGCCCGGCAACCAATGAGTGCTCACTGCTGACTTGGAGGTTATGTGGACTGAATACACATGCCACTGTCACTTTAAAGACCAACGCTAAACAGGGTATATATATATATAGTTACTTTGCAATGTTACAATTACTCGCGTGATTTGAACATATATACTTTTTTTTTATAAATTATGATTATGGTATGATAATAGTTCATAAATGATAACACGTGAATTTGGTTAATAAAAATGTTAACATAAACAAGAAAATTACAATATACAATACATTTTTAATATTTATAATTATAGACAATTTTAATTTTTAGCTGTGATCTATGTTGTGGTTGATACAAATGAATGAATTAGTTTATTATATCTATAGCATTATTTAATCTAATATATATATAATTTTAATAATATCTAATAATATATATATATAATTTAAATATATAAAAAGATAGCTGTATTCATTAATAAAATATAATAAATATTTAAAATTCTAAAATTGTACATTGTATTGCCACAATGGCAAACTTTGAAATAATCAAATATATATTTAGTTTTACAAATCGAATGCGACCCAAAATGTTGAGTCGCTACTTTTTGGGCCCAATTGAAATATATATATATATATAAATAGAGCGCATTTGACATTTTGGGTGGCATTATATATTTGTTTGGGCCATTCGATTTGTAAATATATATATATATACAATATATAAATATATAATTATGTATACATAAAATGATGACCGATAGTTTAGCACAGAATACTGATACTAAATATAGTTTTTAATTTTTTTACATAAATTATATACTGTATATACGTGGAATATGCAGACATGTTAAATTTTCAAATGGTTTAATGATAGTTATTTTATTCTGGTCAATTGTACGAAAGTATAAATATACAGTAAGTAAGATGTTTTAATCGTTTCAAAAGTATATTTTAAAATAAGCATAGTTTATTTCAATAATTTAGAAAATATATTTAGCGTATTCAATAAAGATTTCTTCATCACATTACAATATATCACAATGGAGGAGCAATATATTACATAAGCATTCTAGAATTAAGTATAATAATAACAGTAATTATTTATAAATTAAATTAAATGTCTGATACTGGCAAACATGTTACGAATCCATAATGGGCGTTTTAACACAATTTCATAATTCTTAACTATTACTTCCCTTTCAGGAGCAAAATTCTACACCAAAGTATATGCCGTGAATGCCGCTCACATGAAATCCCCAGTGGCCGTCTCTGAAGCCAGTGTAGTTGACACAACTCCCCCCGAACTGCTTCGCTCCTGTTCTCTCGGGGCTAGTGTTCTCCTCAACGGCCGACTCGTGTTCCCGCCAAACACAGCTCACCTTACCGCCGCCCAACTTGTCGAGGGGAACTGGTGGTCGAAGACACCTCTTGTCACCACGCCTCCAACCAACTGGAGGGTGGCGGCCGACAAGGAGTGGACGAGAGTTGCCGCGGTAACCTCGACGAGGCGGATAGGTCCCTCGGACGTGGGGTCATTCTTGGCGCTCCACGGAGGTGTGGGGCAGACTCTGTCGACCAAAGGGGGTCAGGTCTATGTGCTCTCATTTCATGTGACTGATATCTCCTACACTGGCAGGATGTACAAGTCACTTGAAGTTGTTGTGGGAGGTGAGTCACTGAATCACTGAATCTCAAACACATTGCAATAACATATCAGCAATTATGCACTTGTGTGAGATCCTTAATTCAATGTGTACTAAAATTAAACATTACTAACAAATGTCAGGAATAGAAATGATTTGAATAAATACAAAATAGTTTCCTTTATCACAACAATTTGTTATAAATGGAAAAAGATAATAAAAACACAAAAACACAACAAAAAAAACATTAATAAAAAGTATTCATATAGAATATTCTAAAAAAAATATTGTTCAATTTTTTTTATTTTAAAGTTTTTGAATTCAGCATAGGGCCTTCTGGAAATAATAAGAAACTGCATAGAAATATAATTAAAAACTTTACTTTGTTTTAAAAAATAAGATGTTATTGAAGATGTCAATACATGGATAAATATTAAGAAATTAATAATAATGATTCATAATGTTAATTATATTACGAAACCTTTTCTGGATATTTTGTATTCATTACTTACTGTGTTCAGTGTAGGCGGCTTGTACTTAGTTTTAAGCTACCACCTAACGGTTAATGTTTTAGGACGTTTTCCAAAGCAATATTAATGATGTTTTCTTGTAATCATGTTTAATTTAATAAATAACATCAACCTTACGATTCTGACAGAAATATATTAAATATTTATTTTACTAAAACAGGTACATTAAACAAATTTTAAATCACGTAAAATAACCCTACATTTTTTTAATTTTAAATTTAAATATGATTAATTTTAAAATGTTCCTTTAGAAACATTAATCATCATTTTAAACCATCAAAATATAAACAAATAATTAAATGTATAACTAAATAATAATTAATTTCTTAAAAAAATATTAATTAAAAAAAAATTAAACAATAATTCAAACAAATATTTTAACAAAACATATATTAAATTAATTAAATAAGGCAAAAGAATATTTAAAATTTAATAAAGCAAAAACCAAACAAATAACAAGCAAAACTAAATATTGACCAAAATATTACATTATTAACATAATATAATATTAATATATACATTCTAAAGAATAACTGAATTTTGTTCTTTATTAATTTTATTTATAATATCTATGATATTAATTAATTTAATTTAAATCAATGTATGTTAAAGTATCCATAGTTATCACTTTTATGAATGAACTGAACTTATTGCTGCAATACTTATCTATTTTTGATATTTTTATGTTGTAGGGAAAAGTCATGTGCTTCAAATACATGGAAATTCAGACAAGACAGCACCACAATATTGGCAAAAATTTGATATCTTTTTTACGGCTTTGACTTCGTCTACTAAACTTATGATAAGTACCTTTGATCCGGACAGATCAGGAATCGGTGCGTATTTAGTTTATTTTAAATTTGAATATTGCTTTTGAAAAATATATATATAACAAATGTAATATATTAATTTTTGCAATACTATAAATATACATATGTTAACATTTACAAATTGTATTGACAGCGAAAAATATATTACACATGTTGATAAATATTGTAATAATAACTTTAATCCTTATCGTAGAAATCAGATGCATGTGAACACAACCTCTGCTACCCAGTCTCTATGAACTATAATGTTAGTACCTAATTGTATAACGGACAGGTGCCGATATCATAATAGAACGACCAATTGTGGAAAAGGGGGGAAGTTTAATCACTTTTAATTAAAAAATATTCCACTTAATTGTTTGACATTTTATTAAGTTGTCCACATATAAGATTTCAATATTTAAAAATATCAATTGAATATATCACGTAGTTTAGCATCAATGACGTCATCATTTGTCTAAAATCAATAATTGTTTAGTTTTTTTATAAGTATGTTTTTTTAAGGTAATCTGATTATAAATTTTGTCTTTAAAAAATATTTAGTTTTTTGAGATCTTATCAACGTATTATGTTGATAGGATCTCAAAGATAATAAAATTTTAATTTAGTTATGTCGATATAGTTTAATCGATATTTTTTTATTAACTTATGACGTCATCAAATATTTCCTGTTGAATTTATTTTATCGAAATTACAATATATTGTAGAATAATAATAAATAATAGTCTACTGGAAATATGTCTAATCTAAAATATAATTAAAATCTTTAATTAACGAAAACATAAATGTCGAACATTTTGGTGAATTAAACTAAATTTAACTATATGAAATTTCTAAATTTATGTTGCGTATAAAATTTAATAAAGTAAAGAAATAAAAATAGAGAAATCCAAAATACTATACAAATCATTTACCTTTTTTTAAATTATAGTATATTTGCTTGTTATATGTTTACATATAACATCAAATTTTTGTCTAGTTAAGTCATCCATTTGGTATCATCTATCATTTAGTAAATATAATTTTGATTAAAATTGGATAGTTAAATCTATTTACATTTAAAAGTTATAAATCAAAAGAAAGATTTTGACGATTCATTCGAGATTCGAACTTAGGACTTCCTAGTGCCATGTAAACATGCTGACTACTACACCATCTCAGAGCTTGCCTTTATTCACACTCAAAAGATGATCGTATTTCAAAATGCTACTAAAACAATGATAAATATACACCGTGCTCACTAGAAGAAATATGCTAAAATCTATCTCTTAAATGGTAATATGTTTTTTTAAATAGCAAGTATAAAATCTAGTTTCATATCTCAGTTGATCCCCACACCCAGCATATTTATGTATGTATTATATGCGTAAGTTTGCTTAAATTGTTGCGCACTGTATATACATTGCAGTCATGTCTACGAAATTTAAAAAATATTAATTTTACTAGATTTACAAAGTAGTTTGTTAAATTACTATTACATGATACATGCTATAACTTTTTAATTAGACATGCTTACAAAATAGATATAAAATTCTTTTTATTAGATTTACAAGGTATTTTGTAATTTTGTCACTATTTTGTAAATGTACAAAGTGATTTACAAAGCGCTTTGTAAATGTCTAATATTTTTGATAATTTACTGCCAAATTCTAAATTACAAAGTCAGTTTGTTAAATAACTATTTAATGATACATACTAACTTCGTAATTTGTAGTTTGTAAATTATTAGTTTACATTTTAAGTTCGTTTAATAACATACTAGCTTCGTTAATAACATCGTTAATAACATACTAGCATACAAACTATTATTTACAGTGTAAGTAATTTGATATACATATCTACCAATAGAATTCTGCTATTGACAAATTTAATTTAATAATACGATTAATATGATTTATTTCAGTAAATAATAATTAATTATATCGATAAAATAATAAATTTAGTTAACCTGATTCAACTAATTTCTTCGTAACCTGCCGGATAAGTTTAATGAAAATTTAATATATGTAACTCACAACGTTTTTTAGATCAAACTATGTAGAGTAAGCATTAAGTATATGGATACCGTGAAGGACCCACATATTGTTTGAAATTAGAATTAAATAGTTTCTTAAAATTCTCACGATTTTCATTAAATATATACATATATTTATATTACGAAAATATGAAAATATCAGCTGCAGCTATACAAAATGTCATTTCATATTAAAAAGTTACATATTAACAGTATCAAATCAATAAATACTTCGAAGGGTTACATTTCTTCTTAATGTCAGCTGAGTGATACTGTCGATACGCAATAATAGCCAATATTTGCGGAGTTATTCATGCATTCAACGTTGTTATTATATTTGTTAATGAATATAGGTTTAGCTGATGTGACAGTTCGGAAGTGCACAACAGATAGCGATGATGCTGGAGATTCAGGTCTTAGCGTTCAGCTTCATCTTGGCAGTCACAGCAACCTAATCCACGTCTCCTGGAGTGCTGAAGACTCTGAAAGCAACATTGCCAATGCCTACATAGCCATAGGTGAGAATAGTTCTTTTTGGATCAGTCGCAGTTTTAAAACCGATCGTTTAATATGCGTGATGGGTCTAGGCATGAGAGATATATACACTATAACATAACATAAATAAACATATACATATACATAGCTTATATATATATACATACATATACATAGTCTATATATATATATATATATATAAATAAGATTTGTCATTTACATAATTATAACATTATTAAATAGGATTAATTAATTAAAATTAGTTTAACTAAATATTTCATCATATAAAGTAAACTTTTCTAGATTGTATTTTTAATCGACTTATAATTTGTATTCAAGTAATACAATTAATCTTTTTTTTTGCAAAAATGTTGTAAACCGTGGATAAACAACTGCATTAAATGTATTTTGGTACGAAAACAATATATTTGTAATTGTGCACAAATTAAATAATAATTGGAAAAACATATCTCGCAAAAGGAATATATTAAAATAAGGTTTATATAAATCAATAAATCACTGCACAAGTAATACATAAATATTGACTTTTAAAAAATATGAATACTAAACTTTACGAGTGAAAATTATAAAACGATCTGAAAACAAGCCTTTTTAAAAGGATTGAATACATTTGATTTAACGTTCAACAATGTAATAAAGTTTTTCCATAATTATATTTATTATTAGTATTTTAAAGATACAGATAAGAATGCAAATTGAATTTTTATTTTAAAAACTTATTTGTTTTATAAATCTATATACAAATATAAATAAATATCTATTATATATAAATTTATATCCATAATATAAAAGGTTGTCTGTCTGTATTTATTATAACATACTTTTACAGAAATGAATGAACTAGTATTATCATTTAAGTAGGAATGTAATTTTTCAAACTCGGTACTTTTGTGATTTGTTTTAGAATATATCTAGTATCTTTTAAAAATGGCAATTTTTAATTTAATTTTTTTATAAAATTAAAAAATTAAAATTATTTTAATAATAAAAAAATATTTTAAAAAATGCATATTAAATTTCAAATAATTATTTCAAAATGTAATTGCATACTATATAATTATATACTTATATAGTATATATTTATGTAATATATAATATAAGCATATAATATATATGATATATGTTTGAGTTTATATAATACAATCGTATGTACAATATATGGATTAAACTGTAAATAATTTAAGTATTATGCCATGTAAATGAAGCGTAGTTAACTGTTTGTAATATTTATTTAACATTTTTTAAGGCCCTTCATTATTAACTAAATATTGGTTCATTATATTAATGTTATAATCCTCAGAAATATATTATAATATAATTTCAGTAATCTAATAAATATACATATATATTCCTCCATATAATCCGGATTGTGTGTTTAGCTTATTCTCCACTCCGTGTATATTTAGGAACCGTGCGTGGCGGCATCCAACTTCTACCCTACCGGGCCCTTGGACCGCACACCCACCTCTTCCAGTTCTCCTACCGTGCTCTGGCGCACAACACCCCGATCCACGTCACTCTGGTGTTGGTCAACCAGGCCGGCCTCTCGTCTGTGTACCACTCCACCAAGTCGGTGATTGTTGATCTGCTGCCGCCACGAGTATCGATCGAGGGTCCCAACCAGTGCTCCGATGACTGTGTAATCGACCAGGCGGACCGGGCAAGCTTCGTTCTCAAGGCTGGTGATCCTGAGAGTGGGCTAGAGTTCTGTGAGGTGGCCCTGGGTGAGGATGAAGCCCTCTATATGGAGTCAATATTAGTGGATGTTATCAGATTATTATAACAAATAAAAACGATTATATTTCGGCTGCTTCAAACTGATAAATCTATTCAGATTGCAATTATAGAAATTAAATAATCGTTTAAATCAAATTATTTTGAAGTTTGTTTGTTACTTGTAATTTATTTTATTATTTACCTTGAGATGATATGTGGTCATAATAGTGATATAGAACTTCAGCATAGAACCCAATGATAGTATATCGTTCATTATACACATCAAAAAAACTCGTTACATACTTATTATATCTGCTCAATATTGCACTCCTGTATAGTGGTTTATACTGCTATACTTGTTTATATCATCATAACCCGATTTCTCCTTCTCTACATTACTATACACTTTGTAGACTCTAAACCATATTATTACAGATCAATTCAAATTTCAACAACTACGAGTATGTCTCCGGTATTGTTTCTGATATATTTTAATTTAATTTTAAAGGATTGAGGCAGCCATCCATAACATATTAATTATAACCTCTCTAATAAAAATACAAATATGCCATCAAACCATTAAATTTGTTAAAAAATATCACCTAAAATATGAATTTAAAATAAAATCACATTTATTGAAATGTGTTATACGTATATTATTCAAACATATATGTGTAATTGAGGGGGATAGGTATGAATAAATGTATCTTCTAAAGGTTTTTTATTTATAAACAAATTCGGCATTGGCATTTAAATATTTGTTTAGAAATTGTCAAAATCAAAACATAACGTACCGTACCCACTTTTAAGAAATGAAATAATTGTCAGTATATTTTAGTTTTATATTATGTGGATTTTCAATGAATATCATCAAATTAATCATATAAATCGATACATATATATGAATCCTATCAATATCATATAAATATACTTATAAGGGTGCATATTACGATGTTAACTATTATTTTTATACTTACACTATATTAATAAAAAACCAAAAATCATGTTTTAACAGGAAGCACACCCGGTGGAACGGACATTGTTGCATTTGAAGAAGTTTCCATGGGAAATGAAACCTTCAATTTACACTCTCTCTACACGAAATCGCTCACTCTCCATCATTCACAACGCTTATTTCCAACATTACGATGTCAAAACACTAACGGACTTGTGTCATCCGCGTAAGATAAAATCGTTAATGTAGTGTTATTATTTAACGATTGAACAAAACTGAAATGCATTGCTGAAAAAAGTGTTAATAATCTTCATAATTGTGCCAACATATTTAAAAACCATAAAATATTTATAATTGAATATTTTATTATAATCATAAATGACAATTATTTGGTTAAGGTGTAATCTTCAAACAATAAACATTTTCATATTCATAAGAGATAAGTATATATAATATATATTATATGGTGGGATGCAAAAGTAATCACAATAATAAAGAAAAATTAAAAAGATTATATAGTTTGTATTTGATTAATCGATTTACAAAAAACGTTGTTATTTTGATTCCAAAACATCAAAATTTATATATTACATGAAAAATGGAAAAAATGTATAATTAACATTATTTTTAATTAATTTTTTTATGATGTGTTATTTAAATATATAAAACAATGACATGCCTGAATCCTGTACTTTTTCGAGTTTATACAGTGTATACAATATATTTTATTTATATTAGCAATCGAATTTATTATAATAAATTTTTTGAAATATTCAATTGCTTATAATATATTTATATTTACATAACACGTATTAGTAAGTTAAATAACATATTACCGTGAAAATTGGAAACCTTTTTTCGCTCTTTAGGACACTTAAGAAAGGCTTTCTGGTTGTCACTAAGCCACCAAAGGCCGTGAATGCTTACGTCAACCTGGTGAACCCTTCACAAACTCAGTATTCTCGAATCAACCCATATGTGACAACACCAGAATCCATTGTCGTATATTTCGGGGGTTTTGCCGATAAAGCACAGATCTCACGATATGAGGTATTATAATATGTAGCAGTATATAATCAAATTATTTATGTTATCAAAGGTATTTTAACAAATATTCATTAAATCAATTAAATTATTAATGTGTAAGCGTTTTTTTAAAATTTAAAATCTAGTAAGTTTTATATTTGCAAATTTACTATAATACATAAGAATAATTATACAGAATACTATCACATTATAAAAGTAACATAACAAAAGTCATAATTCAACATTTCGTTTTGCAAATTACCATTTGTAACAACACGTTTTTAAAATGATCTGCAGGGACAATTTTAGTCAATTGTGATTATTTCTTTATAAAAGTTGATTACGTTTTATCAAACAAGGGATTTCCCAGAATGCTATGATATTTCCTAGCTTACACCAGTAAGCTAGGAAACTTATACCAAAACACATCGTGACGCTTCAATATTGATTTTGCAATTATATTTTGCGATATATTAGTAAAGTTTCCTATTTTAACTGTAAAACGCATCACATAGTTGTACTTACTTTAATTAAATATTTTATTTAATATTTATATATATTATATATATAAAAAAATATATATAAAAAAAGTATTTAAAAATTAAAATTATTGTTAAGTGTTAGCTATTAAAATGACAATTTTATAAAATAAATGTAAAACTATTAACTTATTTTAAATAATAGATATATACTACTTACCTTTGTATACTTAGTTAAATTCGAAGATCTACAACAATAAATAATTGTATTAAACAGCAAAGTTCAGTAAATTAATAATGTTGATTGCCGCACGAATTGCGACAAAATCAAAAATATTTAACATTATATTTCACCGTGTTCATATTTTTATTATATATTTGACTACATTATAGACATGCCCTTTAAATTTACCCGTTTATTAGCGTTCCGTTGCATTTGGTGTATAAATTATGGAACATCTTTAGCTTTGAATCAAGTGTTTAGGAGAAACCTGAGAATACTCGATATAAGTAAAAATAATAAAAATTTGAAGTTTACTCGAAAATTTGGCACTATACGTGTACAATATTGCAATATCATACTATATAACATGCACGAACTATATTCTGTATAATACGGTGTATAATAATTAGAAAATTCTTGCATATTCTGTCCTTTAATACACGATATAGTACCGATTTTCCAACACATCTCGCTCGTCTTCGCCATGGCATCAAATTGCTGGCGGTTACACACGATGCGCCAAACTTGTCAACCAGCATCTGCAGGCGGAGAAGACATACAACCTGTCGGTCCGTGCTGTGGGTCGGTCCGACTTGGTCAGTCCGCAGATCGATATTCAGGTCAAGCCAACTTTGATTGTGCCGCAAGTTGCAGGTAAGTTATATTGTATAATATAGTGAGGCGCAGCGTTATAACTGTTTACTTACTTATGATAAAGATATTGCAGTATAATAGTAGTAAGCAAATAGTATTCACGAAACGGTTGTTTATTAAATAGATGCAATAACTTAAATGTAACAGATAATTGTAATGCTGATTTAGCTATGATGCTAAATATTTCAATATGTTTGACATGGTAATATTAGTTTAATATAACGGTTTGGAAAAAAATATTATACCATTTCTTGACTGATTCTTTTAGTTTGAAAAACTTTACATAACTTATTTATATTACATAACACGTCTATACATAAATAGTATATTAATCAATATTTGCTCCACATTACCACTATGAACGGTCTAATTAATAATAGCCTAAATATTTAAAGCATTCTAATTACAAGGTTGAAGCTTTGTTTTTATGTTACATTGTATAAATATAAGTATATGTTAATTTATTAGTTAAAATAATTTTTATAGTTTTTCGTAAATTCAAAATTTTCTAACTTTTAGGATTTCATGACATCTGTAATGTTTCTTTAATGATGAGAGCATACACTTTACTTAATGATATTATATAATTATAATTTGTCAACATACTCATAATAACTGGCTATTTTGTTTATATTCTGTGATGTTGACTTGAATAAAAATATTCTTAAACACGCTGTACATAGTCATATAATCTCTTGCTTCAGACGCCTTGCAAATTAAATGGAGTGAGGATACTAAACTTGTACTCAACTGGACCAACGTCTTCAGTGAAGTTCGGGAGAAACCGGTCTATGAGTTGACGATGGGTTCTTTCCGCGGCTATGGCAACCTGATCTTTGGAATGGAGACCTTGGAACGGGTGGCGACTGTGTCCGGACTGGATAAGCTGAAGAGTTACAACGTTGAGCTCACTGCGATAACTAAATCCGGTCTGTCCACTTTGGTTGGATTTGAGATCAATCAAAACGGCACAACTCGGGTGCACTAACTAACTCACGTTTGTTAACAAAACTTCGTATATTTACATGATTATTTCTAACACTACTACGCTACTACTGACACTACTAACATGATAATATAAATACATATGTGTAACCTTTTAATTATCGCTTGTGATTTAATAAAATATATTAACAGTATAACCCCTCTTTATCCATTTGAATATACTAAGGCAGGAACCTTTTTAATATTTGTTTATATTTTATTCCATTATGCTGTGATCTATACTGTTAAGTTTTAATGTTTAACATATTATGTTATTCCACAAACTGGACTGCTATATTACTCTTTAATTATACTTAACCAGACATGACTTATTTTCTATCGATTGAGATTCTACCGTATCTTTTGACTTCCTAGAACTTATTTTATTCGTGATTTTATATAGAGTCCTTTTACTTGGACATTAACTTCCTTAATATTTTGTTGATTTTACCTTTTACTCTGAGACTAAACAAAGTGTTTAACACATGATGTCATTTTACAAACTAGAATACTATATTACTATTTAATTATATTAAGACTTATTTTCTATCGCTTGTGATTCTATAGTATATGTTTTGACTTCTTAGATTCCGTGTTTTTATATGCAGTCCTTTCACTTGGACATTAACTTCTTTTTATTATGTTAATTTTACCGTGACTAAACAAATGTAATGTAAAATCTAATTTACAGTAAATTGTTGCCAGGTAGAATTTTAAATATTATTATTACCATTTTTAATATCTATTTCAGCAGTAGGCATATAATATATGATATCAATAAAAATAATGAAAAAAAAATTCTTTCAAATATGCATGACAACTAATGTATTTCGGTTATTGGGATGAGTTATTCGTAGCTAAGGGTATATATAAACCACACATGTTTGTCATTATCAGGTAAGCAAGTAATATTTGCTTACGATAATTAATAAATATAACATTAATTTTAAATTTAAATTTACTATACTTTTAAATATATATGTATGTGTGTGTGCGTGAATTATGCTAAATTACTATTGACATATGCTTCACTGCAAATAATTATTACTTAAATTATATAATAAATACATTAGCAACTCGTGTTATTATTCGGCACACAGCACGTTTCTCTCTGTAGAAACGTTTACGTTATATAATTACATAAGTTTATTAAAATTATTAAAATTATTATGCAAGTTATTTAAATATAATCAAATAAGCAAGTAAGTTATGTTTTGTAATTTAAATGAATTGTATATTTAGATACTAAAATATTCGAATTTCAAAAAAAATTTACCCAATAATTGAATAGTTCAATATATTGAATCTTTTTGACATGTACTTTGTGTTTTAATAGTTAGAGATCAATTTCTCTGTAGGCTTTTATGTATTTCCGAATAAATGGTTGATTCCTCCTCTGTATAATATAACCTATATTCACTCGTTGACTAATGTTTCCTGCTCAGATTGAAATTGATTCCGATTCTGTCACTGAATGATTTGAGTTTCTTTTTCTTGTTTGACACCCAGTTTGTTTGATATCCGTGCAAAATTAATTATATTT
Source organism: Coelogynopora nodosa (assembly GCA_034780555.1). NCBI lineage: Eukaryota > Metazoa > Platyhelminthes > Proseriata > Coelogynoporidae > Coelogynopora > Coelogynopora nodosa. The sequence goes on along the minus strand of JAUZND010067770.1, from coordinate 3,688 downwards.
CTTTTTTAAATTTAGTTTTAATTTAGATTAAAACGACAATGGATATTCTTTTATGTTTATCAACTGTCTATCTAGCTAGTTGTATAAAGTGTAGATTTTTTGGATCGTTTAATCCATTTATGATTTAACTATTTTAAAATGTCGTTTTACATAAAAATTATTAATTATTCGTTATACAAAACTGTTTTTTTATGTATATATCAAATATAATACCTAGAATACCAGATAACTATATAAAACACGTTGGTTCACATTGTGTTGAATATGTTTGATTCGCCTTATGAATGAATTTGAATAATATTAAATTATTTCAATTTAATATGTTGTTTTGTAACAAATAATATATTCTTTGAACGTTCTTCTTATGATCGGCGAAATTATTTAAAACGTTTTAAATGGTCTCTTACAGTGACTGTTTCGTTATTTTCTTAATTAATGCTGTTTGGATATTAAAGTAAATGTTATCAAAAGATTAATGAAATTCAATATGTTGTTTTCCAAAAAATGTTGATGGACAAAATGTTGTTAATTTGCATTGTGTTATATTTTCTTACAAGTCATAATTCTCAACTTGGTAGTAAATTGTATAGTGTAAATGGGAGCCCGCATTTATATATGCATTACATATTCATCTACTGATACCGGGGTGCTTTATCAATAAATATATTGAGAAAAACATATATGTGGAATCACTTTTGCTGGTTGAATTGAATGAACAAATATTAACTGCTTTATTTGGTTCAGTGGTTGATAGTTTGACTCACGATCCAGAAGTCGCGAGTTATGAGTAATATAATTTCGTCCAATATTAGCATATTTTGGAAGAGTGATTCGTGAAATGGGCTCGCTTCAAAAACTACTCACTTCTACAGAATCTGGGCCCTAGATCTGTCTCTGACTCAGATACTGATGTTAAATATATAATTTGATTTTAATTTGTTCAGTGAATTATCCCAAATGTAGGAGATTGAAGCATATCATTATAGTGTAACAAAAAGTTAGTGATCCAGAGTCGACATAACTGTTACTACTTTTATGGTATTTTTTTAACTTTAAAATCATTGTGTTAGAATGTGATTTTAGGAAATATATTTGCAATATATGGAAAGTATAGCGAACTAAATAAGTTGTTCGCTTCATACTGAAAGTCTTTTGCCTGCGCTTTTTTTAAATAAGATTACAGTACGAAGTTATAAACTATAATTTTTTTAAAAAATATTTTATACACTGACAAGCTTTATTGTATGGTCACATTATAAAATATAAACATCATATTTCATGCAACTTAATTAATAATCTTTAAAAGAATTTAAAATTAAATTAACTTTTATATAGAAATATAACCCATACTTTTGAAGCATATTTTCCATTACTGTATGCGACTTAACTTAACTGCTTCACATTTTTTCTAGGACAGATGTCATAAAAACAATTCTGATTAGTATACGCACATATACATAGAAAATAATAAGGAAATTTACTTGAGATGTAATATAAATTCCTACTGGCAAACAAAATTATGATCGAGTAAAATAATTTCTACATTTTGTTACATGCGCTAATTGCGAATAATATTACAAAAAATCATTTACATTTAAATAAAATGCCACTATAGAAAGTTATTATACATGAAGTTTGCCGTATGTATATTTTTAAAACAAAAAATATTCAGTAAAATACAGCAATATATGAGTCTCCTATGTTATGACTTGACGACAAATTCATTTAGCTGCCATTATATATATATATATATAAATATATATAAATATATGCCTACAACTCACTCAAAACATGAAAAGAAAAGTTATATCGATTGACGTCATTCGACGCACGATTGTGTCATTTTCTCAATTGCTCAGTAATGTCCAAATTCTGACACAATAATTTCTGTTTGGTCATGATTTCCCTCTATAAAAATGTCTTTTGTGCAATTCGCAATATATGTACGTTTTCAGATATACGTTATAAATGAAATAATTATTTTTATATTCTTCAGTTATTTTAAATTATTATTATTAATTATCAGTTATTATTTATAAATATCATTTTATTGTTTACCTTGTATCGCAGAATAAGTTAATACATACATGAAATCTTTCTGGTGATTATAACTATTTTTACTCCATAAAATATTCATACGCATACTTATTGTTTAATTGTGCGCATTATTCAGAAATTATAATAAGTTACATTTATAATACATATACGTATATAATACAATAATATAAATATTTTAAAGTGTGTTTCACTTCTACTAAATACTTTATGGTTACACTTCCGCAAAGGAACAATTCTATTGATATACTTTTCTTAAATTTCTCAACGTTATATGGTTGTCAACACCATTTTCAAGAAAAGTGGTTTATGTAGAAATGCCATTACGTGAAATTCCATTTGACAAATAACAATTTTCAAAGAACTATATTGTTAATTCAGGATCTACTATGTAAAAAATAAATGAAACGAGACTAAAGACTAGAGACGCATAGTTCACATATAACTTAATTTATCAAGGTATGATCAAGAAGTATATGTTATGAACACTAATTTGAATACACGGGAACACATAGTCAATTTTCTGAATAAATTAGTCTATTAAGTAGGATATAAATTGTTTTTAATATATAATTTAGGAAAATATAAAAATTTAATCTTAAATAACAGCAATATATTTAAAAAATCACAATCTAATTACTTTAAATGTGCACAAATATTATGTCAATAATAAATAACGTATAACGGAATATATTGAATTGTTTAATATAATTACATATTAATACATCATTTCAAAGTATATGTAAATGTGGCAAATATAAATAAAGTATGTGTACCTATATAATATTGATTATATATATATATATATTATATTCATATTCTCAGCATAAATTCATTAAATTATTCATGCTCAAAAACACCATTAACTTTGCTCAAGAGCGTCATAAACGAACAGGGATTGCACTTTTAGGGGATGTTTTTATTTTTTCAATTTGATCAAAACTTGTCACACACCAAATGATAAAATATTTGCTGTGGTACAATTGTTTCATCTCCTAAACTAATGAATTATAAACAAATTGTAAATCATCAAAGGTAGCTTACCTGGAGCAATACGGAAAATGTATGTATAACCAATGCAAAAATATTATTGTCATCTATCAAAAGTAAGACTATATTCGAGTATACATTTCATTTAATGAAGATTTAAATATATTATTTGTAAAATATTAGTTATAAATTGCAAAACTTGTCTGTTTTCTTTCACATATTCATTCAACAAACAATGTCCAACAACAAAGAATTAAAATGACATGAATTAATTTTTATTACAACAAATGAATTATATATTTATATATCTCCCCCCCCCAATAAACCGATTCAACTTATTTAGCATAATTAATATGGTCATTAGCTGTTTGAGCGATTGTGTTTTACAATGATGCGATTATAAATGCATAATTTTAATTTTACGTCACAATTTATTTTGAACAAACTAATAACGTTACAAATTGAGTTGCAGTTAAAGGAGACATTCTGCACGAAATGTAATGGACGAACAAGTAACATATTGTTGCATGATAAGGCTCTAATTCAGTTACAACCTGTGCATAGCGAGTGAAATTATTGAACGCCACAGAGTTCAATAATTTACTTGTTGCACGCCATAATTGAATTATTTATTTATTGTTAC
>JAUZND010067759.1:0-17397 GCA_034780555.1 Coelogynopora nodosa | reverse complement strand
TACCAAGAACGTCAAGTTACCAAGAACGTCAAGTTACCAAGAACGTCAAGTTACCAAGAACGTCAAGTTACCAAGAACGTCAAGTTACCAAGAATACCTATGTTACCAAGGTTACCAAGAATACCAATGTTACCAAGGTTACCAAGAATACCAAGATTACCAAGAATACCATTATTACTAGGAATGTGAAGGTTACCTAGAATTCCAGGGTTACCAACAATGCCAAGGTTACAATAAATAATATTTTAAAGCTGATAATACAACTCATTACTAGAAAAAAAAGTATAAAACTTTTGCCTAAACATATATAAATTATGATACATAATATCAAATATTTTAATAAATATATCACAATACATTTCCCATTATTTTACATAACGAATGTATGGAGGGAGACCAATACTCATCATGTTATTCAAGGTTGACATGAGAAATAGTTCTATCATAGAGTAGGAAATACATAGAGAATTCACTTCGACACAATTTATGTATACATTTTTTGTTTAGATATATTTAGGGTATATTGTAGCCTTAGATTACATTTTTCAAGTAAGTTTATTGATATGAACCATATTTAATGAAATTTAGTTTATAATACAGCTCTGTCCGTTGTAACCCCATTAGTAAGTAACAGAAATAATAAACAACATTTTTTAATATCGAAAATTAATCGTTCATAGTTGATAATAATCGTTAATATATTACATAACATTATTTTGTAATTCCCGTTAGGTAGGCCAAATACAATATTGTTTTTAGATAGCATTTAGATTAGAAACGAGTTATTCCATTCTGTTTAACAGAAGCTGTTTATTAATTGTCTAAAGTTTCAGATCAACTATATAAGCTACAAAACACATTATTTTTTACAATTTGAAAATACTAAATTGGATTATATATGCATTATCGCTAATAATGAATGATTAGTTTCAAACATAAAATGTATATGAAATTGAAAAAAAGTAACTTAATAGACGAATGAACTTCAGATTAGAGTTCTTCATGGTAGAATTATGTGTTTTAGCACGATGTTGTTCAGATGTTTGGTTTAACCCAACACTTTGTAATGTGGACGTGTGTTTCACCATGTAGGTGCATATGACATATAGTGTGCACTTTTGTTGTTAAAAATACGTACTGCGCATGAAGGTATTCCGCCACATAACCTTATTGCACGTTCACAATATTTCTTATAGGGAAAGTAAAACATCCCCCAAGCTTGGCGTGTACATACTTTAATGTACATAATTATAATTTAATTATAATCTTGTATAGGATATGTTTCAACTGGAATAAATTTAAAAAAATAACTAAATGGTTTTATTATAAATAATTAAAATCATAACTGTTTTGAAATAATAAAAAACCAACAAACTATGAAGTATCAACGGCGACAATAACCACAACAGCCCCAAAAGATCATCCGGAAGCACTTTTAAATTTGTCGAAACAAAACTTATATAGAAATAAAATTGTTTTATTAGACCATTTAGATTCATTTTCTTGATATAAAGAGAAAATTGTTACCTAATGCACAATACATCAATATTGCGAAATAAATTTTAAATTCTAGTTAACATCATTTTACTCATCATTACTTGATAAAACAAAACAGTTACCTTTACAAATAATCCGTATTATGATCAACAAATCTTCAGAATCAACACATCTCTTCACCTGTAAAAAAAGAGGCACTAATGTTATAATGAATAAATCTGACTACATAAACGAAGCATAAAATCAACTTAACTAATCTGAATTTTAAGAAGCTGCTTGATATAACTGATATTAATAAAATACAAATGACGTAACTAACTTAGTTAATGAAATGGCTAACAAAAATGTCATTAAAGAAAAGGATGTTTTCAGACTTTCTCGGCAAAATTATAGATATACTGTATTCTACTTACACTTACTTATACTTAAAAGAGCGATCGTAAATGGTAGTAACTCCCAAACTGAGGCCATTTCTCGTTTTACAGATTTCCATCTTCGCCCTTTTGTTGAAAAATCCGATTCGTTTGTCCAGGATATCCAGTGATTTTTACGAAAAATTTCATCTCTTGGTCCTTTACATAATAATACTTTTTTTAGTTACTGCCGATGTAGCATTTGTTTACACTAATCTTAATCACTCTGAAGGTATACAAGGTTGCAAAGAAGCATTACCTGATGATAATTTATATATAATTTATTTATATACAATAAAGATTCCTAAATTAATCTTAACAAGCAATATATTCCGCTTCGGTGAAAATTGAAAAAATTTTTTTTCATAAAATAAAGGGAACGACCAAGTCTTCAAATCTTCAAAAAGTGTTTCAAATCTTGCTAATCTATTTATGTCTCAATTAAAAAACTCTTTTGTATCTGAATTCGCAATTAAAAAGGGTGTGAAATGAAACATTTATCTTCGCTATATAGACGATATTTTTATTGTTTGAACACATGGGGAAGAACTTCAAACATTTTTATGAGTTACATGCAAAACTTTACAAGTAATAATAATATGAAAAGTACTACTCGCTTTGAATTTAACCATAGTCACACTTATATAAATGTTTTAAACACTCGTATATATAGAACCAAATTATACACTATTTTAAATAATCATTTTATGTATGTTTATGAGTCCAGTGTTTAACTAAATATAATTTTGTTTTATAATCCCAATAAAAAGTTTAAAACTAAAAACTCAGCGCCCATTCGTTAATAAAACCTGTTTCAAATCATAAAAAAAAAACAACGAAGTCTATCAACAAATTATTCCGCTGCAATTCCTAAACGTGTAAATGAACCCTATAAAACCAATCTTAACTTAAGCACAAAAACATCGATATATGTGTGCACCAGTGAGTGCTAACAGTGAGTGTTTAATAGTGAGTATTGTACAATCAAAAGAAATATAATGTCAAAGTTCTGGTCGATAATAACTTTAATTACGGTATATTACCAGATTGCGCAGTTATGCAATGGGCTAATCCCCACCGCGTGTGTTGGTAATGCAACCCGAGCTAACAGTGGAGTATGCTGTCCCTTTGACTCCAATACGGGGCTTCAGTGTGGTGGGTTACATCGCGGCAAATGCCTGCCACTGCGTGTCTTCAAGTATCCGGTGCCTCAGATTATTGAAATTGACGACCGAATTCACTGGCCCCTGCGCTTCTTCCACTCAACGTGCCACTGTAAGGCGGAATTTTTCGGAACTGCCTGTGAGGAGTGCGCCTATGGGCGGACCGGGCCTGGATGCAAACAGGCCAAACTTATAGTTCGCCGAGATATTCGAGGTTACTCTGCGGAGGAAAGGAAACAGTATGTGGATCTGTTGGTTCGATCAGACACGTACCCATCGGGCTACATGGTGTTGGAAGAAAAATATAATACAAAATCCGATCCAGTGAGAGATCCCGTGTGGATTCCGGCTTCAGTGCGCTATTACGTAACCTTCATTCATACCTACTCAAGTAGATCCACTCTGTACAGCAACGAAACACTCTGCTCAAAATATGGTATTATTGATTTCAATCATGACGGCCTTGGCTTTCTGACCTGGCATCGTTACTTCATGATGGTATGGGAACGCCTTATTGGTCGAATAGCTCGGGAAGTCTACGGAATGGACGATTTTGCCTTTCCCTTCTGGGACTGGATTGGACGAGACAGCTGTGAGGTGTGCACCAATGACTTGGTGGGAGCGCTGGGCAAGAAGGATCAGTGGGGTCAACGGCTGGATGAAAAAAGTCCTTTTTATAACTGGACCGAGTACTGTTCAGGAACTAACGTGTCTTCACAATGTGTCGGTTGCCATGCCACCAACAATAATGATGTTCCACCGATAACAAGAGCATGGAAAAACTTTGGGTTTCCCTCTAAACCAGAATTAGAATACGCTTTGAATCTAACAGAGTAAGTTTTCAAAAGTAGAATATTCTACCTATTTGAACCCTTTGAATGTAAATTTTGTAAATTTTGAATGTAAATTTAATTTGTATAGGTATGAAATGTTTTTTAAAAGATTACAATCAATAGTCTTTTGAATAACTCATGGTAGGCTAAGTCATGACAAAGGCAGATCGTTTCGTTCATTCATATAACAATTCAAATTATATGCGGAATATTTCATTACATATAAACTGACAACAATTGTAATTTGTTCATGATCTGGTATTACTTTAACTGAAGATTTTAATTTTTTTATTTAATTTTATATTATTGAGTTATACTTCATTCATAATTATTTTTTTAACGTCTTTTCGCTATGGTATCGTTAAATCCATTTAAATATTTAGTAAAAGTACGGGTAGGATTGTATATATATAGTAATTTAAGTTTTTGAATGTGTACTCACATTAATTGTTAAAAACTTTTTCACATAAACTGATTTTTTAAATGTCTATATAAAATTGGATTATTTAAATATAGGTATGTTAAATAGCTCGATAAATAGTTTTCTCTAATTTTCAATTTCCTGATCAACCAGAAAATATTCACCAATGTCAGGAGGGTGGTAAACTTTCTGCATATAGCCTATCTGCAATCATGATAGAGGTTGAATATATGGATTACAGGCAGCATAAAATTTCGAGAGCTTTTGCAGCAATATAGTAAATTTAAATAATAATTAATAATATTATGTATAATATTTAAATTGTTTAACAGGGAGTCTCGAGCGTGTCTCTTTTATCCCTCGAAACATTTATATTGTATTTCCTGTTTTTAAATAATTGGATTTTTAAACAATCCGCGCTAATGTTTATAGCTTGCCGACAATATTGTCTGCTTATTGATTTATTGCTGCATATTATGATTTGCAAGTTTAAATATGACCACACACTTATTATTTAGCCTATACATGTTTTTTTTAATTAATCTTATTTTAAAAAGTAGTTATTGTACCTGCCTAACTGTTCTTAAACTGAAGCTACTTCCGCCTGGATGAACGGGATGTCCCGCAAAACAGCACCACCGAAAACAAATGCCTATCGTTTCATAGAGCTTTCGAGGGCTTCTGTTCTGTTCCCGGGGTGATTGGCAACCACCAATTCCTGCACAATCGAATGCACAACCTAGTGATTGGAACCTTCTGCTGCAGTGACACCGCAGTAAATGATCCCATATTTACCTTTCATCATTCTCAAGTGGATAGGGTGTTCCAGGTAACTTTCTTGCGCTGGTTAAAAATGGATTGCTTTGAACCGCGGTTTAGTTTAGAAGTAAACCTCTAAACCATATATATATATATATTAATGGAATTATGTTAATATCTTAATATATATATATAATAATAGAATCAGCTACTTTTAGAATGCTATATTGTTTTAACATTAATTTAATTTGTATTGTTTTAAAGTTATTAACTTTGTTATTTTCTATCTAGAATTCTAGTGTTATAATTGATTTTAGGAATTTTGTTATAAAATATGAAAGTTGTTTAGATCGTTTATTGATTAAGTTGTTGATTAGATCGTTTATTGATTATGTGGTTGATTAGATCGTTTATTTATTATGTGGTTGATTAGATTTTTTATTGATTATGTAGTTGATTAGATCGTTATTGATTATGTGGTTGATTAGATCGTTTATTGATTAGGTGGTTGATTAGATCGTTATTGATTATGTGGTTGATTAGATTGTTTATTAATTATGTGGTTGATTAAATCGTTTATTGATTATGTGGTTGATTAGGTTGTTTATTGATTATGAGGTAGATTCGATCGTTTATTGATTATGTCGTAGATTCGATCGTTTATTGATTATGTGGTTGATTAGATAGTTTATTGATTATGTGGTTGATTAGATCGCTTATTGATAACATTGTAAATACGTACTTCCAGATAAGCATAAAGCTATTTTCATACATACAATGTCTAAATGGTATTTTTTAGTATTATATTTTAATTTTGTAAAAAAATAATAAAATAGCTTTCTACATTTCGATATTTATCCATCAATCCATACCTTAACTCGCTTTTTTTAAATTGGTTATCTGTCTTTAACTTACATCATTTCTATTTAAGATTTTTATTTTGTAGTTTTTGAAACTGATCTGTTTGTATTTTATATGTTTGCATTATATGTTGCCATTTGTTATAACACGTATTTTCAATTATATTATACAATACAACTATACTAATATAATACACTAGAAACTCTTATAAAAGCTTACTTATCTTTATTTTGTTGCAAAAACAAGGAATTCTAGATATTAGTAATACAATTTGCACTTGCTATTGCTTTTTACGGCCCCATGATAAGCGATTTTTTAAACAAGGTAACATATTCGTTTTAATATAGTAAAATTGTCAAACAAAATCTATGCCCGATTCAAATTCTAAATTTTAGCGACATGTATAATAAGCCTATCTCGCTCACTATAATTTTTCCTAATTGAGAATTTCTTTTTTGTAGGCATGGTTACTACGACACAATGCCACCTTTTATTCCTTGCCAGAGATGAGTTTTGAGTTTGGCCATTGTCGGGATTGTAATCTTGTGGCGCATTTGCCAGCGGTACGACACAGAGATGTATTCAAAGATTCAGTTGCTATGGGATACACATTTGAACATATGGAGTTTGGGGAGGGCTATCGTTCGCGAAAATCGTCAGATTTAAGACCCTTATTTATGTAAATATTTGACAAGTTTCAACAATATTTAGATATTCTTTTACGAATACATATGATGTATTTTATATTAAAAACATTTATAAAAATGTACTTATTCCTTTAAATATTTTAGAAAATAAATATAAGTTATTAACATGTTTGTTCTATTACTTCTTATACAATACTGTAGCCTGACCATGCAGTTGGAATAAATCAATAGATTCAATTATACGGTATACCCTAATCATAGTTCGAATAAAATCAATAGATTCAGATACCCTAATCACAGTTCGAATAAAATCATTAGATTCAAATAGAGTCATATACCCCAACCAGAGTTCGAATAAAATATTCACGGGTTGACCTATGGAGACTTAAGAATGCTTTAAATTAGATGTATGTCGGAGCAAATATGGAAAAGAGTAATCAAATGTTCCAAAAAGTTATTAATAAAAAATCGTTTTAAAAATTACATTTTGGTTCAATTATATCTATACTTTTTAATATATCAAAATATTTCGTTGCAAATACGTACCACTGGAACGCAATTGGTGCAAAATACATTTGGTAATAGATATACAGAAGAACATTCTATAAAATAAATCTTTTGGTTCAATTATATCAATAATTCGTATAATTTGTAATTGTATTTAGTATTATTTCTCACCGTTTCATATTTACTTTAGAAATACCTTTGAAACAAGACAGCATCATGGCTCCAAGGAACAATGTCAATAGGTTAGTTATCGTTTTTGATTCCATCTTATTACATATGACACGTTTCGAAACTCTTATATCATGTATTGTTTGCATTAATTTTTTATAATTATGCTTTACAAGAAAATATAATTTCAAAAATCAATGTATTATATGAACACAATTCTGTCATGCTGATTTAAATGCTGATCTAGTATAATGTAGCATAACATAAAGAAATGCATATGACTATCCCGTTTTTATAGTTTTGAAATATGCAGATAAGACGCTTTACCTCATCGCAGCATAATTATACATTTTGGATGTGATTAATTAAACGCTATTTTATAAAATTAGTAAACCTTGACTTATTCGAGATTTTGTTGGTAATTCTGTTGTCATACTTTTATTACAAATATCAGGTTTGTCTCACGATAGCGTTTAGGTAGTCTGTTTTCTTTGTTTAATAAACTTTATTCTTGACTTAAAAACGTTTAAAATTTCATTGAAATTCACCGGAAAGGACATAGCCGTGTTCTTTTTTATTTAATTTGCAGCACGGTTCATGACTTATAAGTCGCAGGTCGAATTGGTTTTTTAAAAGCCACATTATTTCAGCATAAAATTAGAGATTGACCCATGCACCAGAAAACACGGTGTTCACTTCATACAGGAATAAATAGTTTATACAAGAATAAAACATCCTTTAAAATGCTCGTATATTGAAATGTTTATTACAAGTAGAAAAAATTAGTGTGTATAGATGCTGTGTACAATAAAATACAGATATATACTATTGGGTAGTGAAAGTGGGTCACATGAGTCAACTGGATGTTGTGGCCACTGCGTAAAGTGAGTCAACTGAATGTTGTGGCCACTGCGTCAAGTTGACTCAACTGGATGTTGTGGCCACTGCGTCCAGTTGACTCAACTGAATATTGTGGCCACTGCGTACAGTTGACTCAACTGAATGTTGTGGCAACTGCGTCAAGTTGACTCAACTGAATGTTGTGGCCACTGCGTCAAGTGAGTCAACTGGATGTTATGGCCGCTGCGTCAAGTGAGTCAACTGGATGTTGTGGTTACGGCAGAGGAGGCTGCAGTGTTGCTGAGGAGACCGAAGATGTTCGTGCCGCATCCACGGACCATCTGACCAAGTACGATACTGCTTGATGGAGAGGAGAGGTCGTCTAGGGTCCCTGTTGACAGCAGATAGGAGACGCAGAATTAACGGACGTTGTGTTGTACTATATGATTCTACATTCTCAGCTAGTTTATATCATCTGTAAATGTATTAAATTCAAGTTTATAACGACCTGATCAAGAACGTATAACATCAAGATTGGACATGACTTGAAGATTACAGCATTGACAACAATTACCGCGTCTGTTTCTTACACGGAAAGAAATCCTATTAATTGACTCTTTGATCAGTGGTCTTTGATATTTAACCCTTCGTACGTGAACATATTTTGTAGGGTTTGCTACCACGAGGGGGGTATTTCACCTCCTACTGGAAAAATAAACTTCCTATCATCCGATTAAGTTGAAGTTTGGTATACAGATACCTCTTAAAGACTTGTCGAGCGATTTTAATTTTCAAAAAAATATATCTATTGGTATCATTTTTATGACCTGATTACGTCATAAACTCCAGTTAGGAAAACTATAGGAAATTAACCATATATGCTATAGATTAACGCATAAATGCTATAACTTTTGTTCAATGCAACCAATTGACACTTGATTCTTTTTGCATCTAATTCCAGATCAAAATATCTATATTTGTTTTGGTATCTTTTTATAACTCTACTACTTATAAAAATAAGCTATAAGTAGTATAAATGCTATTTGAATATTATTTTAAATTGCTCGTTATTTTAATAAATAATTTCATTATTCAAGTTATATGTGCATAATTTACGATAAACTTATTTATTCTGTTAATGTTGCAAGTTCAGGGATGTGATTGGACTTATGAAAAAAAGCAGGAACTATTTTTGGGCCCCCTCAGGATAATATTACATGGGCCCCACCAGTACAATAATAACTGGGACAGTCCCAGAAAAAATTCAAAAATTATTTAAGGTTAACATATATATGCATATATATGATATAAACAAGAATACAAGTAAATATCGATGGTTCAATTGATTCAAAATACATTATTGCACAAGTACTACTATACTATCAGTTGTTTGATGACTGACAAAAATGTATAGAGTACAAAATTTTCATTATAGCCCCCCCCCCCCACTTTTTTATTGCGTATTTTTGCTGATCTCAAAAATAACAAAAAATCATCTTAAAAAAGCAGGAAATCCTGCTTAAGCAGGAACAATCTCATCCCTGCATATGACCAATTTTATAAAATTATTACAAAATTCCTTTCTAATTACTTATTGTGATCCCAAATAAAATATTCCAAACACTTTTCAATTTAAATAAAGAATAAAAAAATTATATAATAATTTTTTTTTAATAATACACATAAAAAAGTACAAACTTTGAACATTGTAACTACATAATTTTATGTGAAAGAAAAAAGTGTATAATATTAATGTAAATTTGTATTTAAAATAAATGCATGTTGTCCATAAGTTGCAATATAGTAATGAACAAAACAACCTTTCAGTAATACATAGCACTAATTTGCATGTTTATGTAGAGATTTAAAGTATTAACTTGGGCTTTTAATATGATGTAAACTATTCTGTGTCAAATAACTTCAAGTGAGGCACCAATAATGGAGTATTTGGGTAGTTACATTACTGAATTACACTAACACTCAAACATATACCAGACTTTAAATCACAGATACTATATATATACTTTATATGTGTGATTGTGATAAAATACACTAATAAGATTTTTTAAATTGTATATAACAAACCACTAAATAAAAATATGCATATATTTAATGTTTAATAAAATATGTTTAAACATATAAGTATTTTCAAGTGTGTATGCAGCTATTTCTAATTTGTATCAGTATATGGTATTATTATTATACCAGTTCAATGTTATTATGCATTAGAACTCGATTTTTTAATAATTTTGAGATGTCTTGTAGTCTGGTATTATTATAACAATTACTTTTTCAACCATTACAAAAAATCCAAAACACTTATTTCATGTATTACCAAATTTAGGTCAGGTCAAACTCACATTTACCCAAAAATCATAAATTTGCAGATATATATGTAAGTTTTGAATGACAGCAGTGATATACTCTTCCACAAAGGTTGAAATGGTGGCTATTGTAATCAGTTCAAATTACATTGAAACGCATGTAGGTGAATAGATATAAGTCACATAATTATGTGATGGTGAAGACTTTCCAGGGGAAACAGTTGAGTTCAGGACTATAAAAAGAATATGAGTGAAGGTGATGCATTCATTGGGCATTATTGGCCTTGACTTAAAAGGGAAGATATCACTCTTTGTCAGGTAGAATGTGTCAATCAGATTAAAAAATTAGAAGCTGAACATTTTATTATAAGTATTGTAATAGATTTTCTTCTAAAACAGTATATGAAGCCAACATTGAAATTAAAGCTTGTATACTTTGCATTCCTTTGCTGTTTCACTTTATTACCAATTATAATAAATACCTTTAAATTAAATATTAGAATGTTTTTATTATGAATAATTTAAACATATATATAAGACTTAAGTTATCCTTGAATAGAAGTCTTATGAGATGTGTGAAAAAGTAATGAAGGCTGTATATAAAATAGCAGACAACTATTTTGAGATGTTGAAGTTTACACTCTTAAAAAAGTAACATATATCTAAATTATACCTAAAATATTTTAATTTTAAATGAGTTAAAGTAGACTTAATGACATTAAAAACATAAAGAAGAAAATTGACTAATTTATTTTTAATAACCTTTTTTACCCCATATAATGGAATACAGTCATCTTGCTGAATGTTATGAGCATTACTGGTTAAATGAAGGAATAAACTGACTGACCACAGGCCATTGGATCAGGTCAGGCATGCAAGCTATTGCCTTTAAATTTTTTCTATATGGGGCACTACATTTTATTTTCAAATTATATTGTCTGCATTATAAATTATTTCTTATTTTGATGGGCCTTGCATATATTATAGGGGTAAGTGAGGGCACTCATCACACTTGGACTCACTTTAAAATTGATTTTAATGGCCCTGTTGACAGAAATTTAATATAAAGCAGAAGTTGCTGTCATGTGATCAGAGACTTATAAATATGTAATTAATTTAACTGGAAAGAAAACTTTTCTTATTATGTTTATCATTCTCAAAATTAGTACAATGTTTATATACTTGATATTAAACTTTTAACATTATTACTGCTTAAATCAACTTTAATATGGGGTTAACATGGGTAGAATTTATGACCAATAATACAATAAATCAATGAGCAAACATATTGTTGTTGCCATCTTTTTAAAGAATGTAAAAAAAAAATTAATATAATTTTTTTTAAATTTATCATAACCATATATATATATATGCTTAACATAGATACTTGGATCATATTTGATCTCAGGTTTTCATATGGAATTACAGAAACATATGATAACTTGCTCACCTTTCAATAAGCAAAATCAGGAAATTTGTAGAATACCCAGTCATGTATGGTAAGACAAGCAGTCACACTTCTAAATCAGCATGTAGCAATGAAAATGTTTGTGTTTAATAGCAAAGAATGCATCTAAAAGGCTTTGAATTGTTATATATAAGAGCTATAAGAAATGGATACCAGTGAAAAAAGAACTGCCATGCCATTATTTATTCTAGAGTAGAATAACCAGGAGACTAGATAACCAATAACACATTTATATAGTGGTTAGATATATATATATGTTAGTGATAAATAAAAAATGTTGACAGCTTGAAAATCATATAATAAAATTCTAAAAATATTACTATTTAATATTAATATTTGCTTGCAAAATGAAAGATATATGTTTTCATGATAAAATATTAGTTAAATAAATTGAAAAACAAGATTTTATAATATATTAATGATGTTAACTTCTGGAATAATGATATTAAATGAAACTGCTTAATCAAAATAATTTTTCTGGTGGTTTTTTAGGCCAAAAAGATGCAGGTTATGTTATATGGATGTTCTCTAAACTTTGATTATATTACAAAATTATTTAAAAATTGTTTTGATTTTTTGGGGGTAAACTATAGCATAGTTATTATTAGCTTTGACTTTAATCCATTCACTACTAATATTATTTTAATACAAAGGCATATAGTTTAAATAAAGTTATGATACTCATGAAAAATAAAATTAGTTTTTTGGGAACAGGGTTACATAAATTTGGTACCAGCAAATGGGGAGATTACATAGTCATAATACAAAAAGACACAATATGCTTAGATGTAAGTCATATATAAGAAATATATATTTAATAAGTTAAATAAAATATAATAACAATAATATATAATACATAACCTAAAAAATCTTTTTAAATTTCAAATGATGTACAACAATTTTTGGCGACGGTAAGCGAATTCTGACAGTTCCCGAACCGTGCGAACGGAAAACGAATTTCACAAAATGTCCGAATAAAACCGATAGTTCGCTAGACGTCCGGACAGAAAGCAATTCGTAAATTACTCATCAACGGTAAGCAAATAAATACACTAAATATGTATAATTTAAAATTAAAAAATAGAAAATAACAAATTCAATTAAAACAACATTTAAAAACAGTTTGTACATTATTTGTATTACTGCTTTTATTATATTGTAATTTTACATAATATTATTATTTATATTGCCGTATCTTACTGTTTAATGCAAATTATCAGTATTTGATGTTGTTGGGAAAACCACATGTGAAATATAGTGTTTGAGAAATGTAGAGTATTTCCTAAGATTACTGTCCGGACGAAAATAATGATAAATTCGCTTAACGTCCGGACAGTTTGCCAAATATATATTTTATGAAAATATAAAAGCATAACATCCTCTCTCTTAATGTTTCTAGGTATTTTAGTGTTCATTATTTTATTTTAAACTCTATTGAAAAACAAATGAGGGGATATCGATTATTTGAAACGAAAATAATGATATAATTCGCAAACGGTCCGAACCATAGAGTAAGAAAAACTCTATGGTAGAACAAACTCTTAGAACAAACTCATAAAACAAACTCTATGGTCCGGACGGTAAGCAAATTTATCATTATTTTTGCTTCAAATACTCCATATCCCCTCATTTTTATTTCAAAGGAGTTTAGAATAAAACAAATGAACACTAAAGTTGTTAGAAACATTAGGAGAGGGTATGAATGGCTATAAATCACAAACAAAATATAAACAAGCAGCTAACACAAACTTGAAAAACGAACAAAAAGACGTTTTGAAATAAAAATAATTTTGGAGTTTGTATATAATAATATTACACTTATTTTTCAATTAAGTAGTACATATGTTTTGTTTGACAAAACATCCATCTTCTAATAATCATAACTTTTGATCAAGGAATACTTTAAATTATAGTAGTATTATAGTAGTCCCTGCTTTTTATATAAATATGGTAAACCCTAACTTTTTTATTATATAATTTAAAATATGTATAGATTAACAAAATGCACTCAGACATATGTATCATAATATTTTATTTTTGAACTTTTGTCCCACTTCTGGCGCATAGGGCTCATAAATATTTGTATATAAATCTGGGTACATATATCACTTGTATTCTATTAATAATTGTTACATAAGCCGTAACCGCACTTATTCCTATGAAAATTCGCACGTAACCATTATTTGCATATAATTTTTCATGTATAAACTATATTAATTACATGTATAATTCGAATGAAACTATTATATATTTTTATAAATAGAAACTGTTCTATACAAATAGTTTAAGTTCCAATGAATTAATTTTTACTGAAATATATATATCAGCAAAATTCACTTGTTCGACTTCCGTGCTGCCAGTAATATAATAATATAATAAATACAATAACGCAAGCGGATATAAGCACACAAACACCATGTTTTATGCAAATCCAATCAATGTTTCACTCAACAAGCACAGAAACTGAGGACGATTTACAGATTTTCCCGTTTGTTAGAGGAAAATCTGTACTGACTCTGCACTTTTGAATTTTTAAAATTAATTTGTTATAGGTTATTTATTAGGCTTTATTGATTATATGTATACCTATAACCTACAAAACAAAAACACACAACATTAATCATGATCTAGAAGCTGATAGATATTCGGATGAAGGTTACGCACTCTGTTATAAGGTATATCAGGATCAATATGCACTCGAGCAGGTAATATTGAGCTTTTCGTGGTTAAATTTATTATTGTAGTAACCAGTGGCATAAGGGTTTTCATCTAAATTTTAAATATGCTGTATGATCAAAGTTTCCCACCCTAGCGGTCGACAAAACCAACCAGCAAACCAATATTTCATACCATCCTATACGTTTTAATTAAAGCATTAAACCATGATATGATATGCGTAATGGACCCACGTGGAAACAACGTATGTAGAATGGAGGGATTTGAGTGAACTACACAATTATCAAAAGTTATTATAAACGGACCATTTATGTGTGCATATAAATATGAATGTTAATTTTTATTGAATTAACAATATGTTGGCACCAAAGACTCTTCTAGTCAAACAAACTCCACACCGACAGAAGTCCTACGTCTTAAAAGTGAAATATACAAGGCCAAAAAAAGTCATGCGGCTTCCCGAACATTATATCAGAGCTCGCTGCTACAAGGAGGAAGTCAAACATGGACTTAAAAAAAACAGCTAGAGGAACATGACAATGGAAGAAATTCATCCATAACTCTTGTCAAGGGATATGAATAATTTGGAATTCTTCCACTATGGACAGATTTATGATTTTTATATTGCGCGTTAAATTGTAGTTGTTTTTTGTTGTACACAAGGACCTAGTAGCAGGGAGGCTGAGGTGGCACGTACCCCCAGTTATTTTTATATGGCGCTTATTGATTAAAATCGTGTATATTTTAAAAGGATGCATTTTTCATTTCAAAATTTATTGCGACTTATGAATATATTCGCCTTTTAAAGCGTGTGCCCCCAGATTTCTTTTGGGTATTAGGTCTCCGTTACATTTACGTCATTATAAGTTTTTTAAATTTTATTATGTAAAATTATTATGAAAATTTTTACTATCTACTTATAACTTTTAAATTACATTCTAAATATCTGCTTGGTTGACTGTTTTTTGTTATGTAATAAAAACAATTGCGAATACTTGATGTGTCATACAGTTATCTACTAGGCCTATTACTTGCACACTTGCTAACACTTCTACACAGATTCAATACACACCAGGTGGATTTGTTAATGTTTTTTTGACTTCCATTAAATTTGTAATATTAATTTTTATTATGAATTAAAATATACTGTATAGGCAAAAGTATCAATATGGACTCCAAAGCATATTTAACATGAAATTTTAAATAATTAACTAATATAATATATCCACTCTGATCACTAACCTATTTAGTTAAGAAAAAATTACATAAATCGAAGCATTAAGGAGTTATAGGCAAAAAACGCGACATAAGGTTAAGTGAATTGTCAAGTGGAGACGAACGCACGCGTATACGAACGTTCATGGTAAGAGTTGAAAGCATAAACTTCTTATCTCCGATCACCTCATAAATAGAAAATTCAAACTAAGCGTTATTGATTTACTCGTAAACGACCTTGACATTGTTGAAATCGTCACACAGGAATTAATAGCAACCGAAGAGTAAAAATTTTTTACAAGTAAAGGTAGTTGGGTCTGGAGGTTTATGGGGGTGTTATGAGTCATGAGCCTGATATTATCATTCACATACTACTGGTGTATATCTATCCCTCGACTCAAACATTTCCAATGGAACCATCAGGTATATATATATTTATCCTTCTGATCAAGCACCTCTGCTAAAAAAAATCCGCTGAATTAAATTAATTCGTTTTTGATTTATTTATTTTTCAGAAACCTATTCAACTACCTCTCCTTTTCATTACTTAATTGTTATTTAAAATGGTATTTGCATAGATATAAATAGATTCCTGTCTCTCCATACAAACAATCCATATCTATGGGTATTTGTAACAGAAAATGTGTTTTTTTGTATGTATAAGTTAGTATAATTTCTTCTTACTGATTTAAATCCACATTGCACTATAAAAGAGACTTTAAACTGTGATTTTTAAAATGGTCGTAACGCCACAGTTTTATTGTCCAAAGACAATATTATTGATAAAGACAAAATAAGTTAGTATCAGTAGTATAGGAAGAGTGGATTCGACCAAACTTAAAAATAGATTTATGCGTCATGGCTAAAAATAGATCGTTACTCATCACCCTCTCCCTACTCCCCTACCTCCTATTGTATGTAACATATGTTGAATTTGCCTTTAATGAAAATGAATATAACATATTACTAATAATAATAATAATATTAATAATAATAATATTAATAATAATAATAATATTAATAATAATAATAATATTAATAATAATAATAATATTAATAATAATAATAATAATAAAAATAAACCAATTTTATTTAACTATATACTGGTATTTTAAACCTCGGATTTATTTTGGACACTTTGTTTATATTTTAAACTTTGGATTTATTTCGGAGACTTTGCAAAAGATTGGATCTTATGTCCAGGAGGATGTGGAACGAAGATTCCTATGCATTGTCAACTTTGTAAAAAATGTTGGTGTCCTGCACTCCCGATGGATTATTAAAGTTCTAACGTTCTATTAACGTTCTATTTGTAATGTAAAATTAATAGCTCTTAAGAATATATTTCATTTATGCAAATTGTTTTTCTACATTAACCATTAAAATGGGTCTTAAAAATAATATTCACTATGTGTCCGAATAGCTTTAACTATTAAGAAGTCAAAATATATTGTAAAGTCGTGTATTGAACAGAACATATATAGATGTAGTATAGTCAAAACAAAAACGGGGTATAAATACAAACAGAATAGTATTAGTCGATTGACAATATTTCACACAGCTCTTTATTACAATTATCACATTCAACTTCTAGATTGAGTAAAT